>VKOC01001803.1:0-27214 GCA_009364415.1 Spea multiplicata
ATTGGCTGCAGGGCCTATTATCAATAAATAATGGCTGCAGGGGCTAATATTTATATATATTGGCTGCAGGGACTAATAATATATATCGGCAGTAGGGGCTAATATTAATATATGTTGGCAGCAGGGTATAATTTTTATGTATATCGGCAGCAGGGTATAATATAAGTATGTATATCGTCAGCAGGGTATAATATAAGTATGTATCCGCAGCAGGGGCTAATATTAATATATATCCGCTGCAGGGGTTAATATTAATATATATATATCAGAAGCAGGGTGTAATATTTCTATATATATGCAGCAGGGTCTAATATTTATATATATTGTCAGCAGGGGCTAATATTAAAGAATGAAAAATAACTGTCACTTTAGCTGTTATTTTGAAATCATATTTTAATCACAGTCTTTACTTCAAAGAGATAAATACATATTGTGTAGTTAAAAATGCACGTCTAACGTGTGTATATATATAGTGTATATGTACCGTTTTATAATTGGCCCCCCTACTTTGGTCCCTGGCCCCCCATGTGCCCCCCCTAAATATGAAAGCTGGAGACGCCACTGCTGTTCAGCTTTAAACATGTAGGGAAATTCTGAAGGAATTAAGACGGTCTAAATCCATGTGTAGGGAAACTACCATTAGGGGTATCCATAGCATATAGGGCTGGTCCCAGACTACAATAATCATTGCTTAGCCTTGCTCTTTTTTTTCTAAAGGTTATTGTGACATTGTCAGTCCTTGATATTGTCTTAGATTCAGGATAGTTTTATGCCTTTCCCATGGATGTTTAAATTCCCTCACTGTATTAGCCTTTACCACTTTTGATGGGAGGCTGTTCCATTCATCTACCACCAGTCATTAATAAAAAAAGAAAAAAAGAAATACAGCTATTGGAGCTTTCATTATACCAGCAAACACACAGCAGCTCCCCTCTCAGATCTAATTGCTTTATTATGATGACTTCCAGTTGTTGAATCCTCTAGGCAGATGCCTCCTAAAAGTTAGCTGGTTCAAGCCTCTCAGCTTGGGATAATACAGTCCAGCATTGTGTATTTGTAACAAATTAGCTTATTTCATGCCTGGTCTTGCCAGAACGCTTTAAAGTGCAGCTGTAAGTGCAAGGTGGCAGTTCTTAATGTTACTTGTACCATGGGAAGATTCTGTCTTCACACCTCCAGAGGTTGATAAACTCGTGCTCTACCTTGTATCTAGAAAATAATGTGGTGCCTGGTTTATTGCTAAAGTTTTGCCGAACCTGAAGTGATTCATTATGGTTTTTCGGTTAAGAAGGCAAGTTTTACTCTGTCCTCTCACGTCCACCAATTGCATTTCCTATGGGAGAGGCTCTAACACATTTTCATTGTACTTTCATGAAGATAAATTAAACCAAATAGTACATTTCTTTTACCATTGTCAAGCTTCTCTTTCTCTCTGTTCCGGCAAACCATAAAACCTAATTAATCCTTAGTAGTTTTATAGTTTATAAGTACCACATGACCCTAGCAAATTATTGCAGAGATTAGAAATAACTGCCCCCTTGTATTTAAGTACATTGAAAGCCTGTGGCCAATGCAATGGTAGTTCTTATAGTTATATAGATGCACAAATTGGACAAAAGTAGTTGGTCCCCCTTTTGCAGACATTACAGTTTCCACTCTCCTGTGGAGATTTTTTGAGTGTTTCTGTGGGAATGGTTCCCCTTTCATCCAGTAGAGCATCTGTAAGGTCAGGCAGTGATGTTGGATGAGAAGGCTTGGGTCGCAATCTCCATTCTAATTCATCCCAAAGATGTTTGATGGGATTGATGTCAGGGCTCTTTGAGGGCCTGTCAAAGTCTTTCTCACCAAACTTATCCAACCATGTCTTTATGGACCTTGCTTTATGTACTGGGGTGCAGTCATTCTGGAATAAAAAAGAGCCTTCCCGAAACTGTTCCTACAAAGTGAAATATAGCATTGTCCAAAAACTGTGGACTTAGATGAAGATTGTATCATATTTTAAATGGTAATTCCAAAGGGTCCACTTACCTTTTCCTTGGCATTGTGCGTATATATATATATATATATATATATATATATATATACACACACACACATATCGGTATATATATAAAGATATATTTTTTTTTATTATTTTATTATTATTTTTTTACTGGGTAAAATATGAATTTAAATCCAGTTTTTAAAGCTAGATACAGTTTTAAAATGACTCTGGCAAATAGTTCATTTTGCTTTAATCAGTAGTAGAATACAGCGGAAATAGACCAGCATTGGGCATCAATCATATCTTACTATGTCAGTTTTATATATTTTCCAGATCTACATTGTGGGATAAAAAGGGTCTTAGATTAGAGTGACAGTCATGTAAAGGTCAGAAGAAAGTAATATCAATGAAATAAAGATATGACTGAAATGTCATTTTTAACAAGGCTTTGACCTTTGTGCTCATCCCTCAATAAACCAAAATCTTCTTAATAAGTGAGAAAGAAAGAAGGAATGATGAAGGCGCTAACAAGAAAAAAAAATCTGGAGCTTGATGTAAAATCAAAGTGGCTCAGTGATGCCACTCATGATGCTAATGCTTGTACATACAAGGAATATACTGTATGCCTGATACATCTGGAGTAAAGGTACAATCATGTCTTCTTGCCTAACCAGCAATTTTCTTTGCAAAGGACATTTGGGAAGTGCAACATAAACAACATTGACTTCCACAAGGCTGGTGCCTGGGTGCGGACACTTTGCCTACCCCTGTGCCTAATGCACGCCTTTCAGTGACACAAGCAATAACAGCAGTCTGCCTACCACACAGATCTACTGAGCATGATGCTGCATTCATTGGGGACACACGGACACGTCCCAAATCGATTTTCTCCCTGCTTCAGTATTTGTCCTGTTGGCACCTGTCGATTTTAATAGCATGGGATGCTGCTGACAGGGCTTGACTGGACTATTGGGGTACTGGGGGGGTTTCTCAGTAGGTTTCCTCCCCTGGCGCAGGTCTTGAGCCCAGACATCTAACTACATGTGTGGCCGTGACAAATGAAGCTGCAGGAGCCAAATAGATAATTAATCCCACTGCGCTTATGTCAATCCGCGCGAGCACAGATGCGAGCACCAGAGATGAAAGTTGTGGGCCCATGGCATGCAGGGACTGAGCTACGAGTGAGGTTAGTGGGTGGGACAGAGAGTATGTATGTATGTATTTTGAATGAGGAGAACATTTTAACATGTGTGTTATAACATGAATCTGTAAGTGTATGTGAGCATGAATGTGAGCATGAATGTGTAAGTATTTGTGTGTAAGCATGAATGCGTAAGTGTTTGTGTGTAAGCATGGATGTGTAAGTGTTTGGGGCAAAGATGGCACAGGCAAACTGGGGGACTGACAAGCTGTTTAGCAAAGATGGCACAGGGGAGGCAGCAGCATTTTTAGTTACACCACTGCTATTAGCAGCATAAAAACATACATACAAAAGCACAGCTAAAAGTGAAGGAGCCACAAGGCAGTGCCAAATTTAGCTTGGCCCATACCCCCTTGCCCCCCTCATTCTTCTGCCACATTCTGATTAGTTAATTAGGCCATTAATACCCTTATACTTTACTGTACTTGGAGTCATGCTGCTTTAGAATGATTATTAGATTATGTAGACATAAACAGTCCGGACTGGCCATCTGGCACAAAATCACTCTAGTAGCAGATGGGGTGCTGCAGGGTGCCACCACCGGCTAGATATATTTGGACACACGCTACGTGAGCATAAAAACTTAGGGTGTGACATCTTATATATAAGCTGCCACACTAACATCATTGGTGGCCACTGGCCTTAAAGTAGCAGGGCCGCTTCATTGGCCCTAGTCTGGCCCTGGGTATACCTGATTGATTTTGTAATACAGGAAAATAAAGTTTATATTCTGCACAGCTATTTTGTTACGTGCTTCATAACTCTGTACAACCTGTTAAAAGTATTGAACCTTCAGTAAGATTCAATCTTCTCAGGTGACAAGACAGCGCAGTTACTGATTTTTTCCCCCCCAAAAGAATTAAGAAAATTGTTTTTCCAATATTGAGGAAATTGGCAGTCACTACAGCTACAAACGGAATACAGCAACATATATGAGTTTAATGTAACAGAACTGAAAGAGAAATATTACACACTTTAGAGACACTGGGATAGAGGCGTCTGCACCTGATTCAAAGGTTTTTTTTTTTTAGTTAATGGAGAACTGAGATGATTCAGAGAGAGTAAGGAACGACAGCTCCACTCCAGACAGAGTATCAAAGAAGCAATTTTCCTGCACTCAGGGAAATGAGCCCTGTCAGACAGAGCCCGTGGAATATTCGATTCTCTACGACATCTCTGAAATCTCAAATAAACCTTTGGAGCGAAAACGGGACTCATGACATATGGCTGGCTTAAGGCTCTCTCTGCCTGTGCAGAGCTGTTCTGATTGCCATATGGTGTTTGAATAATGGCAGAAAAAGCACCCAAATAAAAAAAGTCAAGAACAAATACGTAGCTCAAGTGAGCTACCTGCAGTCTAAGACGTTGTGGCTCTACATGATGAAACGCCAATTCTCTAATTCTGTGACAATTGAATACACTCATAAGCACAAAAAAAAATAAAAAATATCAAAGATGTGAAAAATTCCATGCTGTGATTAAGATCAGAAAGAACGTGTACATTAATAGCAACGGAACCTATTAGAGATAATGGAAGGCTATGTTGCAGATGTTAGAGGTTTTCTACAATATAATTGCAAAACATTATATAAAACATTATACAATTAAGGAACAGGTTTCAAGATGTTTATATAAGATCAGAATATCATTTAGGTGACAATTTATGTAATTGCAAGTGTATTTATGTTTGCCTAATTTTTTGCAATTTTGTTTTGTTTGTATCAATCCCTCGCGATGCCTACGTAGCCTGCTGAAAGTAATGAGAGTTGGTATGGACTCACACGAGCTGGAGAAGCAGGCTTTCAACATATTTGTTCCTCATTAAAAGGGGAAAAAAATCGGACTTTTTCTATTTATGTATGATAGTTAACCACCAATTGATTGGCTGAGCATTGCAGGAATTGTAGTTAAACATCAAAAACAATTGGAATTGACACATTTTCTACTTAAGAGGAAAGCAGAATACTTTAAAAAAGATTTTGCTTGGTGTAGATAAAGTGTGTAAAATATCCAGTAAAGGAGTAGCGAATGTTCTATATAGGAAGAGTCCCTTAACTGCTCTTTACACAATGGTTTTAATGTAGAGACAATGAATTCAGAGGTTACCCACAGCAAGGATGAAGGGCGTATGTGTTCAAGGGATGCTTCACAAGTCATTTTAATAGCCATTCAGGTGAAGGCTTTATGGAAACAATATGGCACAATTCTTTTTTATTGTTAGATTTTATACGAGTTATCTTGTTATTCTGTCATAGGAATTATGGGCAGAAAAGTGCTCTAACATTCAGAACAAATTAACCTCCCTTTGGGTTGTCTCAGCTCACTTAACCAGTGACTGGGAGGGCAACAAGACCATCCTGTGCTAGTGTCTGATCGTATGTTCCATGAACAAATGGAACTGTCTTCCAATTTTATTGGGAATTATCCATCCCCTTACCTGCTTAAATGCCTTTTCTGCAAGTACTACATGATATTGATTCTTTTTTTACAATACATGCGAGTGATGACCTGTGCTACCAGTCTGCGTGCAGTTATTATTATCTTTTATTTATATAGACTAAAAAAAATTCATACTTTAGGTGGAGAGAGCTTGGCTCGCAAGCTTACAATCTTAAGGGGATGGGGTTACAAACATAAGGCACAGAGAAAGGGTGAGAGGTAGTGTGGGGTTGTATCAATCACAAGGAAGTTCTAGCAGCTAAGATGGTGTGGCTTCTCTTAAGAAGTGGGTTTTGAGATGTTTCTTGAATGTTGGGAGGGAACGTAAAAGCTGAAGGTTCGTTGGGAGTGGATTCCAGAGATATGGGGCAGCTCGAGTGAAATCTTGTAGACGGGAAAAAGAAGGGGTAATAAGTGAGGAGGAGAGCCTTAGCCTACGAGTAGGGAAGCATTTGTTTATAAGGGCGAGGGACTGAAGCAGAGGTTTGAGTCAAGGATTACCCCAAGGCATCGGGCCTGGTTAGTATCAGTTTTATGGTATTGATTATAACACCAATTCAGTTTAGTTATATTAAATACATTTCAATATATTTAGGTATATATTACTATTAGGTATTATATTTGCACTCAAAGGGTTGATATTTAGTCATATTGTTTATTTTTATGACATTTCAGCATAATTTTGTTAATAGCAGCACATGCCAATTAAGTGCAGCTCTACTCCAAGTATCCATGTTCCTTAAAAGCCGCAAGACGACAAAAACTCAATTGAAACAGTTATCCAATAATGTCCAATTTATCCCTTATGACTCTGGATTACATTGTGGGAACTTGTGGGGCTCTTAAGGACTTCTATTTACAAATATTTTTTTCTGGTTTTCTGGTATAATGAAGTTTCACTGCCTTCCAGGAACAAACAGCACATTATAACATAGTTATTTATCCATTGAAGAAGATGCCCGTAAGGTGGAATGTTTTGCACCCCCAGACACATACTTTGCACCCACAAAAGCAGGAACCATATATCCATACATCAAAGTATGATTATCTTACTTATTATCTAAGTATTAATAGAGAAAAGAAGAGAGAACAAGACCTGGCAAGCAAAAGAAGTGAAGCTGCAGAAAAGGAGATTGGGACAAGGGAGCAGTCATCAGGGAAGGTAGGAAGACACGGGGAGAGAGAGTGAATGAGAGTGTGAGACAGCAAGAGAATGTGTCAGAGAGTGAGAGTGTGAGGGAGCATGACAACAAATGTTATTTCACGATGGAAAAAGCCCACCGAATTTTGTCCGAACCGAAAGGGCAGAAAACTAAATTTGTTGTCTGAAAGTGAATGGGCCAAAAATGAAACAATGCACTTGTCTGAATAGTTTTTCATCCATCTTCACAAGTCTAGGAATCAAAATCACAAGGCAAGGTTGACTGGGTAGTAAAGGGACAGCAATCGGTGAAGACTGATAGACAAAGGGAATAGCACCTCACACAACTCAAGATGAAATAATTGCTCTGGAGGCCCTGTAACCAGCTGTGGTACCTAGATCTGATCAGTTTGACGGGGCTGTTTCATGCTATACATGTCTCTATAATACATGTAGCTGTGTATATTCCATATACAACTTTAGTCTTTGAGGGTAAGTAAATAGGCATCTATACTCTCACAGAGCACAACATTTATGGTTGTAAGGATCAATATTGAAATAATTTGTATTAGTATTTTTTATGCTAAGTATAATAGATAAAATAAGAGTTTCAGCAGTCTTCCTGCATGTCACCTACCGCATGGGTTTCTTATCAATAGGAGTGGATTAAGAGCTGAACTAAACAAGCATTTGCCCTGGGGCTCCAACCTATCTTGGAACCAGACAAAACCACTAGCATCAGTCCATTTGTCAACTAGTTAGTATTAAAGTTTTAAATCTACATAAAAACGACCTGCAATTTTCCTACTTAGCCCTCTTACTACGGAAGTTTAAAAAAAAGCTGGATTCCAATCACCACTGTCCTGAAAATGTTCAAAATGAAAATGTCGGCATAACATCCAAAGGTAATTGGTCACTACTAGAGATGGGTGGCAAAAAATATCTGAGTTTTTAAACCATAAGGTATCATTATGCATTTGTTGAATGACCAATTGCTACATGAAAACACGTGTTTCAATAAGTGCAACTTGTGCAGCGATGTTTGTTGTTAAACAAGTTGGCTTCTGCCCTGTTTGACACATAATATAATTTCCTGGGGAGTTACTTTTCGCTGTGATTCCAGGAGATGGATTTTCAATATTTTGCCCTCTAGCCACAATTATTCATTGTATTTTCACAATTTGATTGTGCCCTATTGTCCCTTAGTACATAGCCTCAGCCCTCAGCTATGTTCTTAACACTCCCACACACATAATCGTGTGTTAACATAGTTGAAGGTTATGATGCAGCACTTGACATAGTCACAATACCTCAATTACTATTCGGTACAAAATGCTGATGTTTGCTCTGGACTTGATGACTGTTAACATAAAAAATAAATAGAACGGAATAATGTAATAAGTAAAATGTTTCATATATATATATATATATGAAAACAGAGAAATATTGGCAGAAAAAGTGTAAAAACAGGGTTGATGGGCAAACAAAATCCATTAGATTTAGAATTACGTTGGAAGGATTGGGCTTGTGAAGACCAATATGTTGATTTTCATATACAAGGGAAAAGATGAAGAGCTTGTCTGGATGACCTGATAGAAGGTTATTATTATGTCTACCCAGGGACTAATTAGATAAATGAACAGACCACAAACAAAGAACGTTTTCACTAATATGTTTCAGAGGATCTCTAACAGGAGGATGTTCTTTAAAAATCTAGCTCACTGTGAGCAGAAGTGGGCAACCTCGGGTTTTGAAGCAATTGTGAATTGAGGATTGTATGATGCATCCTGGATCGCATCCTGCTACCTAAAGATCAACTTCTCCAAGACTGAGTTTCTATTTCTAGTTTCTGATGTCTCCATCACAATGTCAAAAAGTCCACAATCAAACTCACAGGCCAAGTTGGTCTCCATTTATGAAATATCTCTTAATTTTGTCATTCCTCACACAAGATACAACTAAAATACTATTTCATCCTCTTTTGATATCCTGTCTGGATTATTGAAACACAAATCCATTCGGAACACCTCTGCCACTCTAATTTCTTTACCTCATATGCTGCCCCTCTATATTTCTTGTCTGCTTCTCCGAGTACGCTTCAAGCTATCAGTCCATGCGTGATTTGCTTTTCTCCTCAACTGTTATGACTTCTTCCCACTTGCATATCAAGCATTTTATCTATGTTGTACTTATTCTCTAGAATTCCCTAACTTTTTCCATCAGACTCTGTTGTCTATAAATATGTTTAATGTACATACAATACCATTTCACTTATTGAATCAAAAAAACAATGCACACAATTGCACCTGTAACATTCACATTATTTCTGATACCATTGATATATATAAAGCCTTTTTTTTCATATGAAGCACCTGACTTATTTTTCAGATTATTGGGAAGTTTGATAAAGGAGAATTATGATGGAGAACTGATGCTGGTGAAAGTGGTTATTTAAAACTGTAAATGAAAAACTATAGTTAGAATAGGTTCCAGACTTTTTTATGCTTTACATGATAATTCTGGACAAAACATTAAAAGAAAACATCAATATTAAATGAAGATCTTGAATATAATTTGATTTAAGTAAAATATACAGATTCAGTTGGCATTTTGGTTTTCAGCACAGCACAGATCGATCTGGAGCTGAAGGTGGTAAGAATTCCTAGAGGAACGTTAAGACATTTGGTTTGTGTGAATAATACCAGGGTGTAGAATCGTTCCTTAATAGGTTATACTTTTTATCCGGACTCTCAAGTGCTGCTTCCTTGGTGCTGAGGGTATCAGAATCACACATCCTGCCCAAAGCCTTTATTTTAAATCCCCCCTCTCTCATTTCACATAGACCTTCGTCTGTAAGTCTGACATTCACTGCCATCTAATTAAGATATTTCCTATTAATAGGTGAGTAACAGATGAAACCACCGTATCTTATGTTGAAATGTAAGTGAGTGATATGGTTTAACTATGGTTAGATTTTACCCTTTGAAAAGCATTTTATGGCAAGATTTGTATGTTCTTTTGGGTTCTTTTTTATCCTATATTGCATATTAACTTTAAGGAGCAAGATGCTCATGGAGGCAAGTTTAAGGGGAGGTATATTTTTTACTGATGCCCCGTATACAAGGATATCTCCGTATAGGGTGTGTGCTGTGCAAACCAACCTCTTGATCTGTGATCTCCTGGGAAATTACAAGCTAGTGGGTTATTCCTTTGTAAACCAAGAAGTTGGTATACATCTTGGATTTTACTTACCTGTGTTGAAAACTCATTTACAGACTCATACAAAGAATTTCAGAATCACTGTAAAGTAACAATACCGCACACACTTGTCTGCTGGGGCAAAAGCTCTTTTTATGTTAATTGTAAAATGTGTGCGTCTGACATTCAACCATGTGTACATTATTCAGCATCACATCATCATATATGGCTTAATCTACATACTATACATTGTAAACAACTTCTTATGACTTCTGAATGATCAAACCCAACTTAAAAATAAGCACATATTTCCTGCAGATTAATTTTAGCCTACAGTCAGTGACACAAGAGCTGAACACGCATACAGTGAAAAGTTTATTAAAAGTTACTTTTTTTAATTTAAGAAATTGTTTTATTAATGTATTTGCATGGAAATGTTTGTTCGGGTGCCTTCAATGGCCCACTCTTGGCCATTCAGCAATTTCAGCATTTCCCAAAAATGTTTCATAGAAAGCTTGAGCAAAACTTTAATGGACCAAGTTAACATTATATTTTTTGTGCAATATCACCTTTTTTAAGATGTTACTCTTGCTTTAGAAAAATTTATTTCCAAAGTAATTATTATCGCAAAACACAATTGGCATTCATATTAGAGCTCCCTCTACTGGATGAGTTGAACCTCACAGAGGCTAATTCACAGACTGCAATACTGATCACAGATATGGAATTGCTCTCAGCAGTGCCCTGATAACTTAACTAAACTTAGCCAGTAGACGATTCATTTCACTGTCATACAGCCACTGTGGCATAGAGCTTTTTAAATCAGCTTTCCTAACTGAGTGATTAGAAGGTTTCCCTCTATGGATCCTGAACCGCTCTCCTACCCAGTCATGCAGCAGGTTTTTTATTTTAGCTTAGCTGCTCTTTCTATCCTTATTAGTTCACCCTGTCACTATGCTCATTAGGAGGCCTACAGTCCATCCATCACCATATGCTGCAATGGGCAATATGTAACAAAACAGGCAGAAAGAAAGCTCAGGCTAAGCAATAGCTGGCCATGATTACTTTTTTTTTTCTCGCTATTGCGCAAGCCAAATGTTCAGTTCAGACTAACAAAATATATCTATTAAGAGAATGTCACCAGAAGGCCTTCATCCACCTCTTTAGAAACCTTGCATCACTCAATGTTCATCAAATAAGTAAAAATAATAATTTCAATCTGGTATTATCAAGATAAGGGTTTTTAGGTACATGAAGCACCACTATTCCAAAAATAGTGTGTTCTGCTCCAAGCTACTGCAACTGGAAAATCTTTATAAGTCTCCATTATCTTCGACACGAAAGCTCCAAGCCAATGTGACGTTTTTATTGAGGTTTTTTTTTCTGGTGACAATTTTAGTGAAAATATATATATATATATTATATATATATATGGCTTGCATATGAGTATAGCACTCAAAGGGTCAATGGCTGTCCAATCTTTTCCCCTCTTTAAACTTTTTATTTGTATAATGTATTGGTCCTCTGTAGCCACGGTACTATGTATTCCACAAATGTATATAAATTTTCCCCTGTTTGCCAATTGAACAGAGAAATCCAATAACTGCTGGAAAAACAGAACAATGGGCTATTTATCAACAAACGCCAGCATAGCTCTTCATTGGTAAATGAGCTTTTTATGTGAAGAACGGACGATGCATAGGGGCTCATTTATCAAAGTCTCTATTCTTCTGAAATTTGGGATAAAAAGTGGTAGCATGTTTAGCAAAAGGCCTTTTATGTAAACTGCCTCAAAAGTGCATCTTAGAAATTACATGAGAATATATATATATATAATTTTAACTCACTATATTGTTTACGTATAGGCTGATATTAGTTCTGGGGGAGTTAAGTTTAAAGAGAATCATACCCCTGGAATTATTTGTCAGATACCGTATACTGGGAGCTTGTACACTTTAGAATATATATACGTCTCTATCGAATATATAACTACCACTTTACTGGCATATAAGTATGATTATCATTAGTATTGCCCCCAAACCCACAGGGATTCATTGTATTATGTTAGTAGTTTAAAGCCACTTGTGTGTCAGTTTAAAGACAAGGAACACAGATGTGTTTTAGGGGCTTTGAAGCTGCACATAATAAAGTGTTTTATTGTTAGAACTTTAGTGTTCATATTAACTTTCATCCTAAGCATGACTACAGCTAAATGAACTAATGCTTCAGTCTTCTTTTTTTTGTATTACTGTGTACTGTTCATATTTTGAGGCATCATTTGCTTCCAATCTTTTCACATAAGATTTACAATGCGGTGTCACATCAATGTTTAAAAAGATTCTGTAGGAGTTATTACCTCTCAGCTGGTGGAAATGGTTGGCAGTCTGTTATAAGATGCTTTGTAACTAGCAAGGGTATATTTGGATAAAAACTGAGAGATCATGATTATATTTTTTCAAATGAATATTTGCTTCTGTATTAAATTGTGCAAGCGCAGTTGGAGTTCTGTTCTAAATACAACCGTGGCCTTTTTGTCCTTCTTAAAACAGGTTTGAATTTGTAAAGAGAAGTTTTATTTCAGTCTCCATGCTGCAACATATTTTCAATTATTAATACTGCAAATGTAGACTAATTAATAGCTAATATAATAATAGATTACTGCATTATATATTGATTTCTGCACATTAGCACTCAAAAGGCTAAGTCAATTCTTCTATTCAATTAACCTAGTTGTCCATGGTTACATTAAGTTATCCAAAGTGACGCACTTATATATTACTTTACACGCCTTGGCACACAAAGGGTTAAGACCAATGTTCTTTTAATGTGAGCCCTGCTGTCCATTCTGGAACACGTTTTCATGGCAAACCTGACATCCGAAACTATTTTATATGCAGTAAATGAATATATTTCTTAAAAGCCTGTGATGTAAGTGGCAATGTTTCATTGTAAAAGGAACTTGCTTTACATTGCCATAGGAGATACCTAAAAGTGTGTTAAGTGCTTTGCATTGCTCATAGTTGACCGGCTGTTTGGAAAGAAAAAATGATATAAAAATGTAATCGCATTTAAGGAATTCTATCACAGTGGCTTCCTGTTTATTGGTTTAACAAATATACTTTCTGAAAATTGTTTTTGCTCTGTGCTCATAATCAGCTCATCCGGCAGAGAGAGTAATAAATTACACAGAGCTGATACACTGAGTGACAACTGTTTTCTAGCCTTATTACTTTTTAGAAGGACACTAATTTCATACTTGATTTGAAGGATGTTTTTTTTAAAAAAAATAGTAAAAAAAATCCCCCAGTAATAATCTATCTTAAATACAAGGACGAAAACAGGTCCAACCCCAAACAACCTCCATAGGGGTATATATATATATAATATATATATATATATATATATAACTATAATATAGTTATATATATTATTATATATACTATATATATATAGTTCCCTAAGTCACTTTAAAAGTTACTGTGCAAGTCATTAAGCCATTTCTAGCCACAGATAAACAATAGTAATAGATATAGACAATAGAATATAGAATAGATAATAGATTAGTAATAATAATAACAAAAAAGCAAACACTCCAACTTTTGCAATCACACTCATGGGTACAGCCAATACCCCTTCTACTTCTTTAACAAGGAAAGTATCTCCAAACTTAAAGCAAGCAAGCTTTAAATTTATTTCATTTTTAAGAAAATTTTCCCCATAACCAGATGGTGTCTTGGGAAATCCCAATAACCAGATTTTTTTTAAAAAAATGTAAAAAAAAATGTACAGGATGTAATATCTCACAAATGAAGTAAATCATTTGCCAATAACTTAATTAATTGTGCACCAGAGTGAGAGCAGAGTTCACTGTTGAAACGAATTGCAGCATAAAATTCTATTATTTCGAGGCAAATGATTAAATGCCATTTCATTTGCAACAAAATGAGATTATCAAAAAAGAAGTAATTATAAAGTACCCCAGGCACTTTACTTTAGAATAGACTAATATCTATCAAGCTCAGAACCTTCCAATGGAATCCAATTGTTCAGTTTAATAGAAGGGTGACTTATTGAAAAGCATCAGTCAAGGGGATTTATATAAAAACATATCAAACTCTATGAGTAAATAACACACAAAAGGGATAGAGAATCTGGAGTTAAGTGAAAATAAAACAATGGCAGTTATCTGCTGCATTCTCATAGGAACTTGGAGGCACCCTTTGAAGAATTGTAACACATAAGTATGTGATGGGATGACATCTAAGTAAAGAAGCATGTTTGAAAACAATGAGAGCTTCCAAGGCTGGCTGATTGAACTGAATTCAAGCAGGGACATCAAATGACCAAGAAAGTCCTTACCTTGAGAATGGATGTGCACCACAGATGCTAACATAAAGCACACAGCATACATGTTCTTACGGTAATCTCCTTAGTGCTGGGAACAGCCTCTTCTTTCTGCCTTCTTTAGGGTTTTTTTCCTCCAATACTTTGGAAGCGGAAAGACCGATCACGCTGTGGAAACGAGCTGCATTGAATGAAGCACCCGGGGGGTGCAAGTGCTTGGCAGAGAAGGGAGGGAGAAGCAATTACCCAAATAACAAAAAAAAGAGCTGGGGAGGAAAAACAGAGCTGGCTGTGGCTGTGAGAGAGGCTGGCAGTTGTTTCGTGGTGTGATTGCAGTCAGATGTAGTGAGGAGGGAGCTTACATGTCACCGCTCGAGCTGGGAGACGATTGCTGCCTCCGGATCAGTCAGCACCTCAAGGAGCGTTCAGCACCACGGACAGCGCCTAGCGTCTACACGAGGAATAACTTTAACCAACGCGGGGCTGAAACGGACAGCGCCTAGATCAGCAGCCAATGGGAAACGCAGGACACGGCCACGCCCCCAGCCCCTTCACTGTCACAACGTTTAAAGGTAAATGCATTGCCCGATCGGTAGCGAGGGGCATCGCTGCTGCCCGCGCACCCATAGCAGCGCCGAGTATCGTGGCCCCGTATCCTCAGTCATGCATGGATTTAGTGTATTTAAGGCTCAATACTTAATACACATATTAATTCAGCAAAAATATATGCATTAAAAATAGGATTTCTTGTTAAGTACTCTATGCTAGGATTTTAAAGTATGTAGAGAAGTCAGTATACTTTATCTCAATTAGGGACTCTTTAATGGGATTTAAGAAAAAGTTTATTTCAAATGATGAGAAATGTATGAACACGAGGTTGTTATACTTTATTGAAAGGGTAGTAGATAGGTGGATGAGTTTCCCAGGTGAAGTGGTAGAGGGTAACACAGTAAGGGAGTTTAAATATACATGGATAGGCGTGTAACTATCCTGAATCTAAGATGAGGCCGAATATTGATTAAGGGTTGAGTCTCTAAAATGAATGGTTCTTATGCTATGTTTTCAACACGTATTGGGTTTGCGCTAAAGGTGTTATTGGAAATATTCATTGTTTAATTCCCCAAGCATGAACTTTCTAGCATTTACTGAAACGGTGGAGTCATTCTCCTAATCATCACTTCTATTATTCGTTTTTACAAACTATCAATAGGTGCTAAAGTGTCAGGACCATTGAAAGCCCCCAAGATACAGACGAGCACCTATATATATATGATGCACTCATCATGAAACTCAAAGAAATGGTGCTATGTAACTCAATATATAACAACCATGAAGATCTGCTTGAAAAATTCCCATTAAAAGTCATGGGTTAAATAAAGTGTTCAGTGTGATTTTTTTGGAAACTATACGTAATGACTGATTATGGATATTTATTTCATTCTGAGCCAAGTAAATATCTTTCCCTGAAAACCCTCAACCTTCTTCAACATCTTTTTCTAGTGAATGTTTCCTGGTATGCACTCTCTCTGCTTCTCTCTCGGTAAAACCTCAAGGGGTTTCCAAGCTACTCAGTTTAATTAAAATAACTGCATAGTGTTAATTGATATGACAAGAAACATCAACAGGAATATACAATAAAGCCAGATACAATTTTGTACACCAGTTGTTGGTCAATGAAACGACACGGAGTGAATTAATATAGAAGCCAGCATGCAAACTACAAGCACTATATATATAATATTATATATATAATTATATATATATATATATTAATTATACAATATATTACAGTAGCCTTGTATATACAGTATATATATATATTCATATACATATATTACAGTAGCCTTGTATATACAGTATATAGATATATATTTATTCATATACATATATTACAGTAGCCTTGTATATACAGTATATATATATATATTTCCTTAATTCATAAGGGGCCCAGGGCACGCTCGCTTCCCACGATGTTACAGTGTACAGCTCAGTGGTTGATATATTTGTTCTGTAGTTTAGACTCACAGGATAATGAAGATGGCTTTTGAGCATACAAAGGACAATAAATGACTACTTTGCACTCAATAAATGCCAAGGCTCCAGGCAGCTGCATCAGCACCAAACTGTGCTCGAAAAAAAGCTTAATTATCATTATATTATAGTTAAAAGCTTGTGGCAGTAGTATTTAAAGGAATAATTTCTCACTCATCTAGCCTCCAGAAGAGGGGGCACAGTATTGTTACTGGGTTATTTTTATGGCGATTAGATATGTTCAGATAGAAAGCTGTACTTAGTTTTGATGCAAGCTCTCAGATTGTCAAGGCCTACCATATAATACCAGTACTGTCCATTCACATGGAGCACTTTATTTATTTAATTGAAGCCTCCGTAGGTTTGCTTTAAACCTTCCGTTGACGTCTAAGTGCTGGGCTGCAGTATTTCAGCCTGACAGTGTTGGCTATAAAAAAAAAAACTGGTAAAGAGAGAAGCTGTTTGCCTCATTTCCTATGAATTGTAAAATATTGGATCTTCTGGAAATTATGTATTCTCAAGAAACTAACATTAAGACACAAGTAACAGATGCGGTTCTCAGGAAACACATAATTATAATGAAGATTGTATTTAATAGTGGAAGACTGCTGTCCTGGGTCTCTTCAAATATTTAGAGCTTCTCTATTTTTCCAGCTCAGCTTACTGAGTCAGTGAGTTTTCTGGAACGGTAAAAAATGTATGTATTATAGTATTTATATATATGCGATTATAAAAAAGATTAACTATTTAGCTTAGTGAAATATAACTAGATACTTTTGTGTTATTGTGTTATTTCCTTAGGTCCAATATATTAATTCCACAGGGTGCCATCAGCCACTTACGCCTGGAAACAATTTATTGCATGGGGCACTTTACAGGAGCCCTTTCTTTGCTTGTTGTGGTTGGGCCTTGTATAGCCTATGTGGCTCAGCCTTCAGTTAGAGTATTGGCTGTTGGGTTAACAGGAATGGAAATGAAATGATGGTATTTTGGTATAACCTCTCAGCTACTCGGATAGCACTTTAAAAGAACATTGGTTATGTGATAAGTGTCACATGGAATTCATGGTACATCTAATGACCAAGTCAAGATACCTCAACCAAGTTATTTGTATACTAAAGACCAGTATTTACAATTATAAATATAATGGGAATCACTTATTAAGAGAAGGGTTTCACCTGGACAGCCCTGGAATAAAAAGGCAAGGCCCAGATCATTGCTTTACTTCATATTCCAGGAAACATAAATATGTCAGTGCATGTATTATTTCACATTTGGCCATGCGGGAGAGACTTGGTAGCCTTTTGACTGTTAAAGTGGATGCTTTCTACACTTGCAGGACCCTGCATTCACTTGGAGAGTATATGAGAGAGGAACAATGTTCAGCGGGGTGGGGGGTAGAGTTGATGCCCCAACACTGTCTGGAGCATTCAAACCTAAGGTGTCATCTGTATATTTGCTATTTTTCTGATGCAAGAATCTCAGCCAAGATTTTTCTCCACTCTCTGCTCTTCTCTTCTTATTGTCTTCTATCTATTTTTGCTTCTGTCATCTCTCCTTTCCTCTTCTTCTATTCTTTTGTCCTATATTTTCTTTCTTACCTCCCTTCTCCATCCTTCTCTCTCTTCTCTACTTTCCCTCTTTTTTCTCTTCTGTCATTTGTTTCTTCTCTCTCTTCCCTCTCCTCTCCACCCTCTCTTCTCTATCCTTTTTTCTGCTGTATTCTCTATTTTCTCTTTTATTTTTCACTTCTGGTTTCTCTTTCCTTTCATTATTTTTTCTCCTGTCTCTTTTCTTTACTCACTCTCCTCTCCTCCTCCTTACTCTTCTCTCTGCTCTGCTCCCTTTTCTCTCATTGCGCATTTTAATCTCCTCGCTTTACTCTCCTCTTTTGTCTCCTCTCCCCTTTCTCTCTCTCTCTCTTTCTCTCCTCTCTTCATTTCTTCTTTGTCTCTTCTCTCTTAAATTATTCTCTCTCATCTGCTTTCTATTTCTTTATTTATTGTCTCTTCTTATTTACTACTAAACATTGTAGCTGACACAGTACCACAGCCCAGCTACAACCCTGGGTATAAAATATGTATTGTTCAGGAAATAACTCTTTAGAAGATGGCAATCTTATTTCTGAGCAAATTTGATGTGAGGCGGGTAAAAGTGCAGTGTTTATAGAACAATACAAGAACGGGACACAACCTTAGTAACATTTTGAATAATTCCGTTAGCGGAATCTGAATAGATTTCCACGGTATTTCTTTGTAGTTCCGGTGTGTGTTGTAGATGCCAGCATTCAAATTCAGATGATGCTTGGCTGGTGCTACATTTGCTGTTCATGTTCTGTATCACTCATGTTAACAACAAATGTCTACACTCTGGATACTCTGTTACGCACCTTGGAAAGTAAGTAATAGTCAACATGTTAAGACTTTCTCTGCTGAAGCACAACAGGTTCACAAATATCATAGAACATGGCTTAACAATTCAGCCTGTATGCTAGTTTGTCACTAATACAATGAATCTAGGCTTATCACCTTGAAGAAAAGACATCTGCGTTAATCAATACAGAATTAACAGACATGCTGCCTGTAAAGTGTGTCATTGGAGACTCATAGTAACACGCTTCAACACAAACCCCCTTTAATTTGTTATAGATAATTTGGGCACATATCTCTCCATTTTTTAAAACATGTAGCTAATGTGTGAAAGATCGGGTGCATGCTAGGGGATGTGGAATATTATGTACCGTAAAAAAAATGACTTTAACAAACGGAATGTGCATGTTATAAACCACTTAATTTAATTTTTGCACCTTGATCACCTTTTATACATAACCACTACTTATAGTGATCAATTCAGATAATGTTTAATGTGCCATTTATATTTTACTTATTGCATTCCTACCTTTAATACTTCTGCCTTATTTTTTGTCAGGGGCCAGTACTGCCAAGCGGTCCACCCCAGCCTCCAACAACTCGTGCACACACACTCTCACTCCACACACAGAAACGTTCTCACTTACACACCCCCTCCTCTTATCACCCCCCCATTCTGCATCACTCACTTTATAATTATAATTGCCTTGCTACCTTTCTTTCCTTGTGCTTGTTTTAAGCTGCTGTGCTTTCACTACTGATATTGTTGTGTTATTTTACTCTGCTAAAAGTGAAAAAATAAAATATGTTAGGTTTAACAACCCAGGCTTCGGCAGAGGGGGCAACAAACTCCAACTTTTTGAATCCTGAAAATTGCTTAATAAAATAATACTCTGATTTTCACTTAAACATAATGGTAATTTTATTTGAAAACAAATATTTAGGATTTCTCAGTAGGTTAATTACCCTCAACAGTTTAAGCCATAGTACTAAGTATTGGAATACAACCTCGCACAGCGATGACCAAGGTAAAAACATATTAAGTGGGTGAGCATAATATATTTATATATATATATCTGAAATTTGTAAACCGAAATACCTTCAATAATTATATCGTCCCAGTGATGGATAAAATATAATGTTTTTATATTATTGTGATATACTTACACAGGCCTTGTACGATCTTCTTTAAACAGTATCCCCTCCAGACACCCATATATCTATGTGAAAAAGAGAAAGAAAAGATAAATCACAACCTGTCATATAATAAAGGAAATTCGGAAATAGTGTCTTCACCCTACTTACTAGAACTCTTAGCGCTCGTTAGGGTGCTAGATGTGCCTTAGAGAGAGCTTTTTGCAGCACACCATGTTCCAGTATCAAACAGTACTTTAATATAAATAGCCAGCATAAGATAGCTGTGTCTGCTTACAGGAGGCTGTATGTGAGTCTGCAGCCGCTACTAACAAATAACACATTTAATTGTTCCTTGATAAGATCAGGACGTCTGAACTCTGTTAGCAAACTGAGAACTGATAGCACCGAGAAGAAAACTAGAGGACAGTTCTATAATGTTTTATTCTTAAGGGTAGATTGTTATTATTATTATTATTATTATTTACTTTGCATAGCGCCATCATATCCGGCAGCACTGTACATTGAGTAAACAAGACACAACAAGAAGTGTATAAAAACGTTTATTAATTACATCTCCCTGTTCTAATGTCTCAATTAAAAATCCAGGTTTACAGATTTTGTCTTTCCATCCCATTGCATCTCACAAAAAAGAATGTGTTAGAGCCGTGCAATGTATTATATGCCGTCACCTGGTTTAGTTTTTTAGTATTATATCTGTGATGACCCATTTATATCTAAAGGACCATGACTCCCGAACATGCTTTTCCTTCTCCTGGGAAGCTGGAGTTTTAGAAAATGAATAGTATCAGTTGTCCACTATCTATTTATGATGGTCCAATAAAAAAAAAGTGTTTTGCCTTTTAATCAGGGGGGGGGGTTTCTAGTTCTTCATGAAGGAACCATAAGACGTGATTGTGCTTTGGCTTTTTAAGATAGGTTTTCTTATCGCTTGAGCGAGTTTGTTGAGAATTAAAAGGAACATTCTTTAATGGAAATAACTTGAACTCATGACATTTCTGCCTATTATGTGTTAAATGTAAAGTACTGGCATTTCAATACAATTTCAATTAAATCTAATTAGTTTTTCAAATGTATGTTTGAAGTCTCCATAGTTACCGCATCTTTTTGGAATATTTATACCATTAGCTATCATCCAGTTTGACAGCATTCATTGTCATCCGTTCTATAATTCCATATGCTAGAAAAAAATATTTTCCTCTTTTGTGTTTGATCCAGTAAATTACATTGGCCTTGATTGGTGAATGATTTATAGGCCATCGACTAAACAATACGAGTACATATTCTTCTTTAAGATCTTTTTGTGTTATCTAAATAACATCTTTTGTGTTATATATTTAAGTGTAGATGAGCTCGTGGTAAGAACAACACTCTTTTAAGCTTATGAGCATCAAAGATGGTGATCAACGCAATGATTTAGTATTTTAAGGCCAGAGGAATAGGCTTACATGACACAACTCTGCCCTTAAAAGGGAATTGTCTTTTTATTACATCATGATATAACTAAACGTATTAAATTCATCTAAAGCTTATACGTTCTGGGGTTTCTTTTTTTAATTAATTGGGGTGTTTTTACATTTATTTGATCCAATAAAGTATTTCTCTTTCTGTAGAGGTGTTCATTGTAGTAGTAAGTCTGTACGCAGGGTTCCTCTCAGCGCGTCCACGTGTTCCCGCGTAGGGCTATACTAACTTTTGTATCAGGCTCCTCTTCTCGGTGATGTAAACATGCAATTACGAGTTTCACTAAAAACTTCGTTAAAAACAATAATTATAATCATGTGAGCCAAACAAGTAAATAAATAATCAAGTACATGAGAGCACATTCATTATAATAATATGATAAATTAACACTAATGCATTCCCGTATATACACAGGGACATCCAGTATAATATTTCTGAAACCATATTAATTTGATATAAATACATGGCTTATGCAATGGCAGCAATAAATTCAATTTTCAATGTTATGATATTTTCATTGTTTTTTATAGCGTACTTTTGACCCGTTGTAAAGGAGCCGTGCCACAGGGAGAAAAAAACCCAAACTTTAGTATTATTTATGAAAGTAATATTTTATTTTTCTACCTTTAAATTACTTTTAACTAGTTGGGTCTTAATTTTGGGTGCGCCCCAGTAAACAATCCGTGGGACCTCAGAAATGTTATTGGTTAAAGATTGACCTTCGGTAAGAATAGGCCAGCTTATTGTAATGTTTTTTTTTTTAAACCCTATAACTAGCATAATGAAAATCTAATATTATCAGAATGCCTTTATCTCCTGGTTTTGTTACATTTCCCTTTGGTTTTAAAATTTCATCTCTCTCTCTGTCAGGGCTACTTTTGCCATTGCTTCTTCAACCGATGCGGCATTGTCATTTTTTATTAATTCATTTTTAACTTTATCTGCTTGGGTTTTATATTTATCAAAATCTGTACATTGTTTTTTCAGTATCCTAATGATTTAGCTTTTAGGAGCATCTGGGGTAGAATGGCAGCTATCAAAATCAATGTAGCTGTTTACATAAACCATTTTTTTTAAAGTTTGAATTTTAATCTTTAGATTATTTATTTAGATCCAAAAATCCACTTCTACTTTGCTCCAGATGTAAAAAGGTAACCTATTATCACCAATGGGACACCAGATTTGCCCTATAAATAAATATTCTGATGGAACATTTAATTTGTAATGAACTCAAACAGCAGCTGAAGCACAAAATCATTAATTGGACTGCAAAGACATTCGTTATTTAAGGAGACGATATGAGTTACAACTCATGCATCTGACTAAACGTTCTAGCAAAGTGCCTAATTGCGTTTTTACGTCACCAAGAGGATGAGCCCTATACAGAAGTTGGTATAGTGTCCAGGACACGCGGAAGTCCTGCCATGAGAGGAACCCCACGTACAGACTTACTATTACACTGGGCACCTCTACAGACGCAAGAGATATACTTTATTGGCTCATATATTAAACATACTTTTATTTATTTTAATTTTGCTCTTCTCTATTTTTGGGGGGGTTTTACTCTGAGGCTATTTGGAAGTTGTGTTTTGGATCCATGACAAGGATATGACCTGGACACCTTCTGGATTTTAAGCTATATGACATCTACTGTAGAGCAGAAATTGCTTTACAAAGTATAAGAGTCTCTCCTATTTTCCATATACTTTCACATTTTTGAGCTTGACCATACTACATACTATAAGTGTCTTTGTCTCTTGTATTATTCTTTTTTTATTCTATGTTGACGAGCATTTGTTGAAGAATACCTATATGAGAAGTATTGTTTACGTCAACTTTTTTGGATGTGCTCTTAATTGTGTCTTTTTGCATTTTGTATTTTTGTTTGATAAACTGCATCCAATGCACCTAATTTGGTGAGTCTAAAAGAAGCATTGTTCTATATACCTTGTTCTATATTGTTCTATATACCTTAAGCATTGTAGCCATTTTTGTTTTATATATATGTATGTATATATATATATAATATATTGAACTTTTTATCCAACTAGAGCACTGCCATCCACCACAGGTTTCTATTGCTTGAATAAAATAATCTTTGTAAGAGTGCATTCAATGATTTTTTTCCAGCAAAATATATGAGAATCATTTATTACACTATGTAGGCTGCAAAACTAAGGAGTAATCTACAATTAGATCAATATAAGATATCCAGATTAAACTAAAAAGATATATATTCACACTGACAGTCAAGAGAGCATACTAAATAAACAAATGTACTGTCTTCAGGGCTGAATCATCTAGCATTAGTCAAAAAGAATTGCCATTAGAAGAAACAATGCTTTTATATTAGGTAATTTATCGCATTCGTCTAAATGATGTTGGTTGAAACATTATATCAATGTGCACTGGAGCCACTGGCGTAACTACAGGGGTCGCATTGATCGCAGCTGCGACGGTACCCCCGCAACCCTTTGTTCCTGTCTCCTCGTACCGGTTCAAAATAGTTAAGAAAGGGCCCTTCCGACCTGGATCGGTAAATCAACTTGTCTTCCGTACCTCAGATAAACTATTTAGTAAATCACTGCACTCTTAGTGATTACCGATTGCCAATTTGTGCTGCCAGTATGTAGAATTCATAGAATGAATATATACCGTATTTGCCCGAATATAGGCCACTCTTTTTTTTCCCACTTTAAGTCTTTAAAGTGGGGGTGTGGCCTATAATTGGGGTTTCGTTTCGTATCACCCGACTCTGGGCAGGTGTTTTTTTCTTCCTTTTCATTTAGCCCTGCTGCGGGGTTAGTATCCCGATCCCTTGCAGCGCTGCAGGGGACCGCTGCTGCCAGCACTTCTGCCCGACTTCATGCAGACGTTCACCAGCTGCCATCCTCCTAGACATCAGGGAGTTTAGACCGTGGGGGATGCATTGGTAAGTCTGAGGGAGCAGAGAAGCATATCTGGGAGGCAGTGTGGCATATCTAGGGAGCAAAGTGGAATATCTAGGGGGCATGTGGCATATCTGGGGAGGAGAGTGGCATATCTGGGGGGCAGAGTGGCATATCTAGGGGCAGAGTGGCATATCTGGGGGCAGAATGCCATATCTATAAGTAAGGTGCATTAAGAATTAAGGGGGGGCCTTAAAATGGCCATTGTTTTTTTCCGAATTTCTGTTTGCATATAACATATCCTGTCAAAAGCAGGACTAACTGCTTAATAGATACCAAAATGTTATAATACATGTATTTGTATTCATTAGGTAAAATACTGTTTTACCATTCCACTAATGTGAATTTTTTTCTTGTGTCAGATATTATCCTGTTCAAAAGGGCTGAACGGGTAGCCATATATATCTTCCGACTACCTGACCACTCATAGACCAGTCATCTCTATAGATTATAATACTGAGGGACAGATTATAACGTGAGAAGAGACTATTACAGTAAGGGAATTATATCGGGGCATATGGCTATCCTGAATCTAGGATAGATGGGCAGAATTGTTCTTATCTGCTGTCAAATTCATATACATGCATCTACAGTATGTCTCTTGTACTTTCATCCTTTCATTCCGACACCTCATTTAATTATTAAACCTTTCCATGTGGTCAGATCTGTCTTAAAAAAAACCCCCACCAATATATAATTTGTAATCAATGTAAGACATTTTACCTTGGAAATCCAAGTTTGTAAAGCTCCTATGGTAAAGGCTGGAACTCTGACTCTTACAATCCAGAGAGTAGGTTGAGAGAAGGGCAGCGGGATATTTCAGTGTAATAGTCTTGCAAGGAAGATCGGTTGAGAGTCGCAAGGAGTTTAGTTCAAAATTTTTACCAAAAAAAAAATCCACTCTAAAAGAAAACCAGTACTATAGTTAAATATTTCATAACTATTACACATATTACACAAAGGCATTCATGTGCACCCGACCTCCCTGCCCTGCACTGTGTGATTAATGTACACATCATCTCGTACTTCTTGCCTTCCATTATCCCATAATACAGCAAACTCTTATAAAAAGTACATTCCAAGCCTAGTTGAATGCTCCTTCTACTAGAGCATAAGTGCTTTGGACATTCTCTGTATGCGTATATATATATACATTATTTCTCATCTAATAAGAGATATTCTCAGAATATATATGCTGCAGGTAGGCATTCAAATCACTATTGTATGATGTTTTTATACATGCTTGTGTTTAAAGGGACCACGTGATCACGCTACATGAGGGTAGTTGTCAAAGATGCCATGTTTATATGATCCAGAGAATATAAAATCAGTTAAAGGTTACTGCTAGCACCAAAATAATATGTTGGAATTATCAGCCTTTCTACACAAAAATATTGCATTTTTGCTGCACAATCCCATCAGCTCTGATGGTCCTCTTTTTATAGTGTGATTGTGAACCATTTTGCTCACAAATATTGTGGAAAATATTGTACAATACAATATATATACCTTGCACAGTTGTACTAGGTACTTTCTCGTACTTGGCATTTTCCTGTTTTAAAACATAAGAATGTTTTAAAATACTGAAAGCCTTTAAAATATATGTATATTTAGGCATATATATTTTTAACTGAAAGAAGAAAATAGGATGCTTTAGATGTAGACTGGAATATGAAAGCACATAATGTATGTACATTTGAAAAATACAAATACTTATTACATGGAACATTAACATTAAGTATTTGCTGTTAATCAATTATCGCAGATTATACATTACAGTTGGTAGTGGATAATATACACAAAAGCTAGTGAAAAGGAACCTACATGTTCTTGAAAATTAGTTTGTTGTCTAATATTTCATTCAAATTATAAATCTTTTTTCTTTTGTTGTTAGAATTATTTTTTTTATTTAAGATGCAGATTATTATCCACATGAAGACCATCAAGATCTGGGCTCTGATATAAAACATTTTATCGCACAGGGATGAGTACAGGTAAGTGCAATTATTGGAGATGGTACCGTTAGATGATGAAGCCTAAATGTGTCTTGAAGATCACTGACCTGGTTTATTGATCATTCATATTGCATGACCGATTGTGAAAAAAAAACCCAGTAGGGCCTTGTCTAGGGAGATGAATTGGTACTGGGTAATTATTTCTACTTTGTATCTAGATGCAGGTCATCTGTACCAAAAGACCTTTGCGCCATCAGTAATCCAGTATGTATCCAATAAAGCTGTTTGTAAATCATGGAACAAATTCCTGAAAAACAACATGTATATGTCAAATTTACGCACGGGTCAATGACAGGGACAGCTAGGTGCCGGCCACATGAGACAGTTGATTAAATATATGCTTTTCTATAGCCATATTGGCCCAACAGAAGATGGCATCTACCTGATGTATAGATAAAGGGATCTGTCTATATTTACTAATCCAATGGAAAATGTTCTAGGGAAGGCCAACTTGCAGCCTCCCCAAAAGATGACTTTTACAGAACTACATCACCAGCGATCAGTGGCGACTCTAGAAACAATATATAGGGGGGGCACACAAGATACCACAGTCAAACTGGGGGGGCATTCATAATTTCCAAAAGTAATGTGCTATGGAATTATACTTTTGTTATTGGGCTAAAATAATACTTGGTCATTCAACACGGGAAGCCTGAAGCCACAATTGAGTGCGACTAATCCTTGAAATAAATATTATAACAGAATAAATAACTTTTCCACTAAATGATTTCAGGGCCTTGAACGTCTTGTCGTTTTGAACGTTTTGTCCCCTGAAGTCACTACAACTTCAGGAGGGCACACATTCCAACACAGGCTCTGTCACACCGACACCCAGACACACACACATCAGGACAGGCTCTGCCACACCGACAACCAAACACACAGCAGGACAGGCTCTGTCACACAGACACACACACCAGGACAG
>VKOC01001804.1:0-100128 GCA_009364415.1 Spea multiplicata
GGTTATATTACTGTATACAGCACTGAGGGGTATTATTACATACAGCGCTGGGGGTTATTACCGTATACTGTGCTGCGTAGTTATTACTGTATACAGCGCTGAGGGTTAAATATATATTTTTTCCCTTTAAGGTAGCAGTGGCACGGTAATGGAGGGTGTCAAGGCTAATCCCAATACAAATGTTACCTCTGACCCCTCTGTAGCTGCGTGTCCCGTGTGTTATACCCCGGGTTATACCCCGGCTCCCGTCTGCTTTTAATTTGAATCCGTATAATGTCCATACGCTCTGCCGGGGAGTTTTTTCCTTTGCATAACCCGCAGCCATACAGGATCCACGGCAGAAAAGCGCAACATGAATAAAAACATGAAGTGAGAGTCAGCCGGCTGTCCTGCGAGACCCGGTCAAAACACGCTTGCCTTTCCAATGGAAATCAGCCTGCATCTGTTACTGGGAAACTGGTTTCCTGAGCGCTGGTTATAATGCATGCCTAGTCCTAGCGGCAATTATCTGCCTGCAGACTAATGGGCTTTCGGGGGCCTGAAATCCAATCGCGGCGTCTCGACTCATTGTGGATTGTACTTCTTCAGCGTAAATGAGAATTCGATAGATAAATGAAATCAAATATTGCATTAAAACAGCCATAAACAAGCTGTTCCATTACGCAGGAGCCGGAGAGAGTATTACAGATTGTGAGACAAACTGCACTCGCATTAACTACGCTCTCCATTATTCCCAACATTTATCTATATAGTAACGATCCATCCACACCTAGAACACGCCTAGAACCTGGAGTCTGTCTCGGCAGGAGGGGAACCCGCTTAATCAACCCCAGGGCCAGACCGGGGCTGACTCTTGCACCCTGGCCCTGACATTCATGGATCTGCCGGCCAGATACTCACAAACTGCCTTTTTATGCCCTCACTAAGTACAATTGGGCAGACCGTGGCGGCTCTTGGAGGCCTATGGGAGGCACAGACCCCACAGACAGTCATAGTTTCATTGGGGAGGTTAACGTTTTAAGAATACCCCCCCTTTCCATTAGGGTGATGAGCACTTAAAAGAAATAAAATCCTTACTGAATTATTATTATTATATTCAGAGATATGCAGGAAAGGGCATGTAATTTCACATTGCACATGCATGCCCTCGCCTGTAACTCACAAAATGTAAAGCTGCCGACTGCTCACAGATTAGTGAGTGAATGTTGGCATACGACTGGAGTCCAGTCTGGTCAATTGAGTTAACCCTTCACTTGGCTGACCACTCGACTCCTTCGTGAATGGACCCAAGAGGTTTCAGGCATATATTATATGATGTGAGCGTCTCCTGCAGGAGATCCACGCATAATACCTAAACTTTTTGGTGGCAATGTTTGAATATAAAGAACTTTTATGATCCTTTGGGAGCCGAGCAAAGTTATGAATCAAACCGTTGCCTTGAGGATAAAATCATTACTAGTTTCTTTGATACTTTGTTTCTGCAAATTCTTTGAGGATTTAATGTATAAAGCGGATGAGGTAAGTGCAGAGAATGAGAAAGTGCGAATGTACAACGTATTGGGGAGAATCCAAACTGCTGCATTTATCAGGACTCGCAAAGTTTTGGCCATCAGATTATTGGGCATTTCTGCCGTCTGAAGAAATAAATCGGTGATGGAAAACACGTGAGCTGAATCTGCAGGGGATTCGAAATCTAGAAGATACGTGGAGTCTGCATTCTGTCACTCATAACTGCATTCAAATGTAGAAAAAATGTTCTGTCAAAACCCTTAATTGTATAAAATGTGTGAAAAATGGGTTATTAGCTGCGCATCGCGGTAAATGTAGAGCGACGTTCCCTATAAAAAATCTGCATCACAGATCTGGATTGCTCTGAATCTGGAACTAAACCGTCCCAGTCTGACCCGAAACTTGTCCTATAAAATTACCATTATTTAACCCTGTAAATCCAGCAACTGATCACAACCTGTTGGCTGCCATGATAATCGATTTATGATTGTTGCCACCAGTGGGAACTTTGGAATCTCTTAATATAATCAGAAAAAGACATGATTACCCCATTGTACAGCGCCGAGGAATATGATGGTGCTATATAAATCAATAAGTCATGACATTTATTGTTTTTTTCTATATTATTCTGTATAGGTAAGTGATCTATACATACGCTTGATGCGCAGTTCAGCTCAGACTCCTGTATTAACCTCGTGCTGGAGTCATTCTGGATCTCGCTCAAAGCTCCCTTTTTGTTTTCAAGCCTGATGTCATTAAGCGACACAGACAAGTTTTGCACAAACTCACAAATAAATGGCAAAAGATCGTGTTTTGGCTGCAAATTCCCCCTCTTTTCTCCGTGATCTGAAAAATCCCCAATGGCTGACGAGGGAAGGTTTTCGGAGTGCGTCATGACATTACCTGGATTAATGGGATTATTCCAGCCGGAGAGACACAAACACTAAGGAGTAACTTGGATGACGTCTGGGGGACAGACAAGAAGAGACAGAGAGGAGCCAGGGGCCCAACAAACGTTCGTGAACCGTAGGGGCCAATCCAGGATAAAGCAAAGAGAGCCACATGGACCAGAACCAGGCCCAATGATGTGAGAGAAGCTTCGTAATACCGTATGTTAAAGAGAAGAGTTTGATAATAATAATAATAATAATACATCACAATGTCACGCGCCAGAACCGGGCAAACTGCGTGCCCACTACTGTGTGCAAAGAGAAACACGGATGCCTGGGAGACCTGCCCGGCTTTCATGCACCGAATAGAACGTGGACGCGCTTTTCGGAGGGTCCCTGGAACCGTTCCATTTCAGACAGAGGGCATCGTTGGGATGCTGAGGGTGCTCAGGCTGCACATAAGGCTGGATTGTAAAGTCACGGGATGGCTCTTCAGCTCCTGCTGGATCTATATGGGTTCAGGTATCTTTGTTATGTATTTGTTAATCGTCCCATATTTAACTTGTACAACGCTACGGCATATGCTAGTGCTTAACAAATAAAGAATAATAATAACAGATTTTGTAAATCCATTCCATTAATATTAGCAGAGAAGAGGCAGTCTGTGGCAGGTTCAGGAAGAAGCCGTCAAGGACGTTCCTTCATTAAAAGTTTCTCCCACCAGCTGCAAAGTACCGGCTCAGCCCCGTATAACAAGGCCAGTTATTAGTACGCCGGCGACGGATGCACTTCTCATTCCGCGTGTAAATGGAGGAAGCCAATTTCACACTTCTCCTCATTAGAGGCCGAGTACGGTGAAGCAGAAGGTCCCAGCTGCTTGGCCCGTCTTCTCCATACATCAAAACCAGCCTGATATTACACCTTCCCGGAGAGGACTCGAGACTGTGCGCACCTCCGGCTCCCCGCCGCACACAATGCATTTAGAATTGCTCTCGGAAAACAAGATGCGGCCCTCGGGGGAAAATCCAATCTAGATCTCTTTTACACGTCTTAGAACTCGGCTTTTCCAATCTCACTCTTATAAACCCATTTCTGGTGCCGGCCTCTGGCGGTGTCACGATGTTCTCTTAATAGAAATCAGCGCCGCCATTACATGACAAATGAAATGTTTTATTTAAGGATTTCCGATGGAAGCATTTTTTTTCCAATTTACTTGGACTTAATTGTCGAAACTTTTCTCTCAGGGCTGGAATCGAATGCTCCGGGTGCTCGCGGGGGTAAAATCATCTTATTCTTTCTCGATACGGAGACAGGCGTAAGCGGCTCATATACCTACAGTGTATATATTTCAAATACAAAGTATCTGGACACAGGTGATTGTTACCCGGAAACCAATATACATAGTTTTATGGATTACTTTTATTATTTATATATATATATATATACTACCATTCAAAAGTTTGGGGTCACAGAAATGTCCTTGTTTTCCATGAAAGCAGCCGCCCCAATATATATATATATTATATATAATATATATACCGTACAGTACAGATGTGACCCCTTCCAAAGATCGCACCGGCTGTAGTCTCTTCAGTCTTCACAGAGCTCCAGCACCACTTCTCCCAGTCTGGCCATGGACCCAGCGAAGCGGTGACATCATCCGATGACATCAGATATTATCTGCTTGAAGCTGAATATTGCCAGAAATCAGAGTTTTGCAATGTGATGCTGCGGTCCTTGATGTTCCATTTGCCATCTCCATGCTTAGATGTTGAAGCTTTGTGCTTTGCGGTGCATTTTGCTGCTAATGCTGCACTGTGACTCATTAGCAGTTTATTACTCAGTTAATGAATCCCCGCGGTTGGCTATAAGCCTTTGTATTTGCTGCTGAACACTTTTGCCCCAGGTGCGCGCATGCCTTTGTGAGAGCGTCTGTCTTTTTTTTTCCAAATACCTGCAGAAATCATGCAAATGCCTCTCCAGCTCCACCGTTTATTGACATAAAAAAGCTGGAACCTTCGCCGTTCACCCAGCAGATGTATAAATCCGTCTCTTCATTAGTTATTCTGAGTAGCTCATTCATCACAGAGTTTAAAATGACCTCACTTTATAGAAAATAATAGAATGTGGGCTGATTGGTAACGATCTGTCGGATCTCCCAGCAGGTGGGGGCCGCCATGTGGTCAGGGTACTTTGCGTGTGCTGGGAACATGTGCCGAGTCCGAAAACCGTGCAGCCATCTGACAGATACCCGTGTTCATTTGCTTTTGTCTCTGTCCTGATTCCGGATGAAGCATCGTTACCGCCGCTCCAGAAAAGTTATTCCACCTGGACCTGGAAGATCCAAGATTGTGGACACGATGATAATTCATTATTCACCTTGAATATTCTTGAACTGGCAGTCACTTTGTTATCTTACAAAGTATCACTCAATAACAGGGTCCGACTGGCAATGACGAGGCGGCTCCGGCACTTTAACGTAAGAGCATGGCGGCGTCTTAACGCTCACGTGGTGTGCATATCCATGCGCGATACGGCGCCCGATCTGCTGTGGGAGTCCGTGGGGCTGTCGGTCAGGATCCCACCAGGCATTTTCCAAAGTGCTTAATGGGCACTCCTGGCACACTCGATAACAGCGTATCCCTCTGGTTTAAGAGATGTTGCTGTTTGAAGATACAAAGTATTTTTCCTTTACATCATTAAGTGGTTACTTTCTGAAACCATTTACTCTCTTTTAATGGAGTCATTACCTATAAGCTCTTTTCACCGCCGTAGTTGGCTTCTCCGTGTCCTCGTCCTACCTCTTCGGTTGAGAGTGAAGAGTGGTATGATTCTTTACTGTTTAAGTATTATGAATATTACCATCTATGCAATTAACGATTCTTTTCCTAGCAAAGCTAAATTAACTTTTATTCACGTAAGTGAAGAAACAGAGACAAATTGCTGAATTCGGGCCCGTTCCCTCAGTTTCTCGATTTGGTAAGAAAAACAAGCGTTTTAGGTCGTTCCCATCTCAGTTTATTAGCGTCACTTGAAATGCAGAGTTATTCAGAGCAGGTCTGGATACAATAGCAACGGGTCTAGAAATATGAGACCGAGCAGCAGAGAAGAAACAAATTGAAGCGGACGGCAAAGGAAAGGTTTGAGAAGGTCATAAAATTCCTGCTCGGCTAATGAAAACATTACATGATATGCGGGATCTTCCATGGGACATCGATACAAAGTCAAATTACACCATATTCTGGGTACAGTGAACTTGTGCTGAAATTTCAGATTGAAGTAGATGGATTTTATAACATGGAGTGACGGAGCTTATTACGCTCAAACGGAATGCTCCGAGCTCTATTTGTCTGCGGTCTAACCTCTCCTGATGAAGGTGGCAGAACCTTGGACTCTCGTCTCTATGTATTGTAACTGTATCAAGATTAAACCCAGGAGATGATTACGCTGGCCCATGGGTGCCGCTAAGAGACATATGAGTTTGTATCAACTAGAAAAATAATATTAAAAAGAAACTGTAACTGGTACGGAAAAAGCTTTCCAGACCTGATACAGTGTGAAGACAGGTTTTTCTCTTTTTAAGCCCCACTTTGGCATCATAGACATTAAAAGCATGTTGTTTTAATGGATCTTGCCCTCCATTTGTTGCCTGGGGGGATGGTTGGTCGTCAAGAAATGACTATTTTCCCAGAACATTTCGCACCCAAAATACCACATCCTTCAAACGCAGATCAGCATTTACTATATCACTGGATGGATAGTGAATTCCGCATCTGCGCTGCTCTGACTGCAAACAGCAAACCCTCTGATAAAGAAAACGGATTTAACTGCATTTAAATGATATACTCCTCTCACACATCCGTACCCTAGACTGGAACGCATGCATGTGATGAAATCTGCGGTGTTCTTTATAGAAAATGTAGATTCCCTTGCTTTGTGCAAAATGGTGGCGCTTTAGAGATCCCTACTTGAAAGCTTAATGGAAGGCCACCTTTGGGATCCAGATAAACATCACAAGCTAATTAATTCACTGTAAATATCTCCGAGAGTGTTCTGCGAACGTGGAAATACATTTGTAATGGGAAAGGCAACTCCCAGATAGAAGCAGACAATAGGAACTTGACTGTCAATAGCCCAGATTATACCCAAGAGGGGACCTAATTATGACTCAATTAAATTTGGGCTGTGCCGATATCTCATGTATGTTACGGACAGGCGTGCCCAAGGACCTTTGTGTTCATCGCTGAACTCTAGAAATTATTAAGTGGCTCGGTAGACCTTTACATGCCAATAAGTGATTATTAAATTTAGGATTTGTTCTTCAGTATCACTCAATAACAATGTACCCTTCTGGTTTTAAGAGATGTTGTTGTTTGAAGACACAAAGTACTTTTCCTTTACATCATTAGACATCATTTCTTTCGCTTCATGGAGTCATTATCTGTGCTCACTATTTTCACCATTTTCTTGTTGGTTTCTCCCCAGCTGAATCCTCTTTGGCACAAAAAGTGAGACTAAGATGGTCTTACCTATTAAAGAGTAGCTCGTGGGTCAGGTTAATTTACAGGGGCCAAGTGAAAATGGAGTGTGGACCCACCTGATTTAACCTTGACAGCATTACCCACCTGCTGCTGCCCACTGCTGATTCCTGTTGTGCGTTTTGAGCTTCCGGCATTCACCGGTTTCATCTTCTTCCTGGTTTTGGTGGTCTTCATACTATTGGACTGGTTTTTTTTTACCGTTACCGCTCTTTATCCCTTGATTGACCCTTGTTTACAAATGCCCCGGGTGTATTTAAAACATGGCAGCAAAAACATGGTGCTTCGGCAGGACCTCAAACCCCTGACCTTACTGTCTATATGATAACCACTAGCCTCCTAGAAATTTGGATGGGGAAGAACTGAATGCAGTCAGATCTAGAAATATAACCCAAGGACGTATATATATATAAAAATAATGCATCCTTAAGCCAGCAAAAAATGTATCTATCAATAAATAGAAAAATGAGTTTAGAAGAGATCTGCACAGATAACGCCTGGAACTTAAACAGAATGCGCGTAACTACAGCGAAAAGAACATCCTCGAGATCTGATATTTCCATCGCCTTTTGGAAGATTCATGAAAACAAGTTTGAAGTGATTAAAACGCAGAGTGAAAACACACGGCGACGTATTATATGTAGAGTGAGCGTGTCATATCCCCCGTCCCATCTGTAGGTTTTAAACGTCAATGTATCAATAAAACATATCCAGAGAAGTACAAACGCAAGTAAATGCAAACTGCAAACAAAAAGGATTAAATACTGAAAGGAGGGGAATGGAGAAGATTAAGATGAAGAATTAAGGATTCATACAGTAAAATGTGTCGTAGAGTCACATTTTTAAATACGGATCCCAGGACATCTACATTCCTTTATGGGGCAACCTGGACGATTTGCTTGGCTCTCTCTAGTGGAAGTATCTGCCTTTCATACTAGATGTTCTCCAGTTCTCGCAGGATCAGCATTCTGCGCACAGAACTGAAATAAATGTTTCAATTTAATTAATTTTGGAATCCCCTGCATAAAAAGGCTACTGTGCTTATTGGCGATCCGTTTATTGACTTAAATAACGACTAAGAATCCCAAAGGAATCCTGATTACAGATGAGCCCCAGATGCTGTGAGATATCAGGACCAACGGCGTCTGTTTTTAGATATTTTTGGAGATCTGGCTCCATGATCAGCTCCTTCCCTTAAAGGCGGAATCTGGAACACTTGAAGCCGGGAGGGCAGGCTAGAGTTGGGATGGCCGTACTTTTGGGCATCAGGCTCCATGTTAGGAAGGGAATGGAGCCAGAATTACCTTCCCTGGCCACCAGAGCAAAATTCTTTCCTTCCATTCCCAGTATATAATAAACTTGTTAAATCCCGCGTCTCTGTAATATTTATATTATTACTTGCTTTAAATAAAATCGCTTTCTCAAGTAAAATGCCAGTTTTTCTTTACTGAGTTATGTCGCCCAAATAACTGAAGAGCAACAAGACTGATTGAAGCTTATTTCCTTTCAAGGCTGATTACATATCGCCCCAGAGGCAACGCTTTGTACTCTTAGTTTCCAGTGTATGTACCTATATTCCTTCAAGGAGACTATTGATTTGTTTACCAGCTGACTCCCACGGCACGGTCGGGGAATACAGGACATAAAAATTCTTGTTTAGAAACCATTTTCCTTTTTTTTGCCTCCAGGAATTATCGAATAAATGGGGTCTTCTTTTCTATCATTTCACTTCATCATGAACGTGTCATTTTTGAACATTAACACTGACAGTGAGATTGTTTTTTTAAAAAAAATCCAATAAATTATATTAATATTTATAATCTCTCTCTCTTCAACAAAATGTCAACAAAATCCCCAATTAATAGAAGATTCAAATAGTCTTTCTGGGTGCTGACCCATGCCAACGGCGAGGATGACGGTCGTCGATTCACAGTTTTGGTTAAGACGTTCATGAGTTGGTCCAAAATTCCTACTCGACGTGATGGAACCCCAAAACGTGGCAGATTCCATATTCAGAGTAGGCCAAGTTGCATCAAGTTGACTGTTGAGTTGTGACCCACAAAAGTATCAACCTGAGAAGAACATGAGAGCTGTTCAACCTGATGGGCTCCCAAATCATCTGAAAGTTATAATGGAAAGCATGGCAGCTTTCATATGCGTTTCATTGGTTGTTCATAGAGACCTTTAACCCTTGATGCGTTTCATTGGTTGTTCATGCAGACCTTTAACCCTTGAAACCTTGATGCGTTTCATCAGGTTGTTGGAACTTGCCTTAAAGGTTACCAACTAAAATTTCAGCTGACCTGAGGAAGGGATTTAACTTTGCACTTTATTAAGCGCATAAGACTGATGAGCTCGACAACTAACACAACAGCATGTGAGCGGAACTTTGCAGCAACGTAACAGAATTCCACAAGAGACTCGCAACGTGCGCAGCTTAATGGTTGACGAACAGATGAGGTGGTTGCTTCACGTTGCTTAAGTTGCAAGCTCTTGAGTGCTTTTTTTCCTCATTAACCCTTTTATTGAAATAAGCATTGGGATATTAAGTAACATTCCTCTCGAAAGGGTCTCAGAAAATACAACTTCCAATCATCTTCCAATAACAACATTTCTAGACCCTTGGAGCCTTCAAGGTAAAATTATAAGGACAGATGGGTTCCTGCGGACCGAAGTAACATTCTGCTTTAATGTATAAAGTATAAAGGATTAAAAATAATAATGCTCATTTTAATGGCCGTGAATGAAGTCTTGTTTCTTGTCAAAAGAATCGTCAAACTGTCTGAAGGACGCTGGAGACTTGGCGAGATGGCACCTCTTTCCTGAACGCCACCAGCTCACACCCTGCGCGGCGGCGACAATCTTCACGTGCAAAAACACAGGCGCTTTTATTTCTGTTTATTCTCTTTCCTTGGATCTTTTTGGTTACGTGGCAGCTTCCAAGTCCTGGTTGTCAAGGAATGCGAAGGGGAAATGAATCCAATAATATTACAGTTTTGTCGGCTTAAGGAGAGCGTGTCTGTCGCTCAAATCCCCGCCATCTGGAAGATTTTCCTCAAGGATTTCATACATAAAAGTAACAGAAATGTTAATGATTTAGAAAAATATACATTTTTTATTTTAGTTATCAGCCTCCATTAATAGCCTTTGCTGAGCATTGTGAGCAGCAACTCCCATCACTCAGGCAGCTGCAAAGCCTCTTTTTTGGGTATATATTTTTTTTAAGTATGGCAGATAAATACCGGTTTTTGTTTTCGCTCTGCTCTTCCTCTGATGTTTCAGGCCCTAATTACATAGTAGAGACACCATGTTATATCACCATGTCCTTTAACCTTGGCCCATAATGGAAGTGCATTTGATTTGGTAAATGGAGAGATTGCAGACTTAATGAAAGGAGCGCATGCACATATCGGAGTATAAGGTCACCGCTAACAAGGCGTAAAAGCCTTTCTTTTAACCGGCCGCACTTATCTGACATGGCAAATTTCAATTTGCAGCGAACGCTCTTTTTTCCCCCCACATTACATCAAAGTCTTGTTAATAAGCGTTTTGGACGCCTTTTAGCTCTGCGCCTATTAATGAATTACGGCCGCTCATTGCCAATTAATGGGCCTTCTGTTCACTGCTCAGAGCATCAAATTTTACATGAAAAAGTCCTCGACTGAAACTTTCACCCCCAAAAGTCATTATGGTCGTAATTTATTTATAACACCAACATATGCTGTAGTGTTCTTGAACGGTTATTAGGGGGGATCGTGTCCCCCTCTAGGCAGTCAGGTTCTGGCTTGGATACAGGTAAAAGAGGGTGCTTGCTGACCTGCGAGAGAGAGATGGGGGGGATGCCTTTCCCCCATCCCATTTACCATCCTTGGGGTATATGGCAGCAGACTCTGCTATTTACCCCTCACTCCCTCCAAACGCTGGTGGAACGTGCGGCTCTCTGGTGATTATTCTCAGAGCTAAAATACGGACATTTTGGAGATGCCGACCGGTGTGACGAAAACATGCGCAGCCACATTTCTTTATGTGTTAAAAAAATATATAAATGTAAATGCTGTCTTATGTAACAATACGATTATCTGTGCAAAATCCACCCGGATCCACCCTTTCTGTGCCATGAAGACGTGCAATTCCTATATACTCCAAAATAAAAACACCACGTGCCTCTTTAAGAAGCGCGATAGGAATTTCTTCTGCTCCCAGAAATGAATAATTCCCAGACGCGCTCCGCTCGGTGTTTATTTATATGTTGAGCGCGGCCGGCCGATGAATAAGAAGCAGCGATGGAGAACGTCTGTTACATTGTGTTTGTTTCCTTGCAACGTATCGTTTTCCCCGTATTGTAACTTTGTATATTTAAAGCTCTCAGCTCGTTCCGTCAGATTCTCTTCTCCTTTCTGAGAGCCGCAGGTGTCGAGCCGAAGTTATTTCTGACGTTTTGTTGCTACGTTTGGAACGTTTGTCAGATGTGCGACGCTGCTAAAGGTTTTCAGAACTCCGGAGATGTAGCAGGTGACCCCTTCACAATGTAAAACCCTGCATCTCACTCCTCCAAGGAGCCGTAACGAGCCGCGGCTTAAACGGGACCTATCATCAGAGCGCTTTAAATGTCATTTACCTTCACACGCGGCCCTTGTATTGGGGTCTTTGTGCCGCGCAGGTGCTAATTTGCATGAAAAGCCATGATCTCCGTTAATAACGCAGGTTCTGTGTCTTAGCGATTCCAATTCCTTGAATTATGTTGGGTTCTATGAGAGGCTCTTCGGGTTAACGAGTTATTTCTTTTAGGGACCGCCTGGTAAGGGTCGCAGATGGCTGAAATAGTACGGCTGAGATCAAGTGAGTCTTTATGCCGAGGGGCAAAGCCTGATTTATTTCCAAACTTTAGGGGAAATTGAATTTGTAAACAAAAATCAGACGTGTTCGTTTTCTTTTATTCCTTTTTAGTGGATTTTCATTTCATTTTATTTTTGTTATTTATCAAAACTTCTTTGCAAAAACCGCAAACACGGTTACTGCCCTTGATACATTTATTTGCAAAAGCGATATTTTCCAACGGGTGCGGAGATGTCCGATGCCTAAAGTATTACTGGAATCATTTGTGCCATTGTTTTCAGCAGAAAGACTGCGCCATGTATCTACTATTTTGAAAAATGTTCATTAAAAAAAAAATGTAAAACCTACTTCTCCCTAAAATCAGGTTAGTACTGTCATATAGTATATATTATACATAATGTTAAGTTAACAAAATGTATAAATGTTTTTACCCTTCTTCATTCCCTTGGGTATCCGGCAGCGTTTATAAACGGCCCACAATGTGTTTTGGGTCCAATGAAAAAGGGTTAAAGCAAAGCGCCATTTGGCAAACATTAGAAAGCGGAATGTACTTTATGAAATCTTTTAGGACAGGAACATTAATATTAATTTGAAGTCTTTTATTAACACCAGGTATGACACCGTTAATAGCCGCGGTTATTTTGACTGGATCGGTGCGTGCCAGGGAAAACGTCTGGCTGCTCACGTCTTCTGGTGCTTGCCCCGTCTTCTGCTTGCTTTAGATCGTAGGCATTATGCAAGCGCCGGGCTATGTTAGTTTTTCCCTTAATTGGATAACTTGTCTTCATCGGCCGTTTGAGCAAAGACTGAAATATTAGCTCTGAGATTCAAAGAAACGGCTTTCAGGACTAAAAGGTAAACTTAGGCATTCGTGAAATATTCAACGGCAGACGAGATCCGCAAAGCTAAATCTCAAAAGCAATAAAAACCCAAACCATCGTCAAATGAGCGGCCCGTCCTCCAATACTGTAAGGTCAACGGTATCAGCATCAGTGTGGAAGCCCTTGGAGAAGGACCACTTTTAACCAACCTTCCTTAGTTCCGACCAGACAGAACCAGATACTTTTTAAGAGTCTGAGAATACTTAATATGTTTTTAAACACAGCATTCAAAACAAAATTAATTACAAGTTCCAAATAAATTTAGGAACCTTCCTAACCTGAAGTCCCAGAGACTGGAGGCCGTAAAGAATGAAGGTGGCGCTATGCCCTAAGACTTGGGTGCAAGGAGGGACGAAGATGAAGTCAGGTGTCCGAGCTGAGGTCATAAACCAGAGGAACACTCGAGCTCATATTACACAGTAAAAGCCCAAGGGTTCTCCCGACTTTATAAAGACCTTCATAAGACTCCAGGTTCTTCAGGTGTTCATCTTTCTATGGAATTTTACATTACAAAAAAATGTTGGAACTTTAGATTTTGTGTCTCAAAAAGTGGACCTCTAAGATGGACCCACCATGACGGAGATCCACCATGTTTTTGCAAAATGTCCCCCCTTGAAAATTAATCAATTTAATAAAAGTAATTAAATTAATTGAACAATGGCACTACAGCTAAGTTCCTCTAAAAGGGTTTTAAGAAAGAGATTGAGGGGTAACAATGAAGAGCCGGGTATTGCCTAAAAGGTCTAGAGATACCTACATGTTTTTCTAAAAAAAAATAGAGAATTAAAACCAATTTTCCTTCTTTTGACGGAGACAGCGGCCGGCTCTACATTTCACACCAAGAATTGTTTTTCTTTCTTTTCTCTGGCAGAATTGATGACCGCAATAAAGCAATATTGAGGGCAATGACTGGGTGATAACAAGTTTGTGGTTGGAAAATGAATTTGTAACTGGAGAAATATGAGTGATATTTGTAGCAACAAATTTTATCAGAAGCCGGGGTTACAAGCTGCGGAGAATTTGTCACCGGAGAGGGACTGAGACGCTCTATCGGGAAGCAATTCATCCTCCTGCTTGCAAAACGCAAACAAAAACTAATTTTAAAAAGCAAAAAATATTGTTGAAGGGAACACATGTTCCAGCCCTTTAGAATTCATTTTCGCAACGTTGCATTTCCATAAATCTCACCTGCATGTTGGAGACCTTGGCTGTGAGACAAGTGGATGGAGGTTAGCCATCATGGAAGCAAACAGATGGAGGTTAGCCATCATGGAAGCAAACAGATGGAGGTTAGCCATCATGGAAGCAAACAGATGGAGGTTAGCCATCATGGAAGCAAACAGATGGAGGTTAGCCATCATGGAAGCAAACAGATGGAGGTTAGCCATCATGGAAGCAAACAGATGGAGGTTAGCCATCATGGAAACAAACAAATGGAGATTAGCCATCATGGAAATAAACAGATGGTGGTAGCCATCATGGAAATAAACAGATGGTGGTTAGCCATCATGGATACAAACAGATGGAGGTTAGCCATCATGGAAATAAACAGATGGAGGTTAGCCATCATGGAAACAATCGGATGGAGGTTAGCCATCATGGAAGCAAACAGATGGATGTTAGCCATCATGGAAACAAACAGATGGAGGTTAGCCATCATGGATACAATCGGATGGAGGTTAGACATGGCATGGATAACAATCGGATTTTGAAGGTTAGGGCCATCATGGATACATATCGGATATGGAAGTTAGGCCATATGCATGGGATTACAATCGGAATGGAAGGTTAGCCATCATGGATACAATCGGATGGAGGTTAGCCATCATCGCTACAATCGGATTGAAGGTTAGCCATCATCGCTACAATCGGATTGAAGGTTAGCCATCATGGATACAATCGGATGGAGGTTGGCCATCATGGAAACAAACAGATGGTGGTTGGCCATCATGGATACAATTGGATGGAGGTTAGCCATCATGGAAATATTAATAGGGATGATAAAGGGGGACTCTAGGCTTTTTGGATACATTGTGACACATTCATAGCAGATGTTGTGTTATCATGAGTATAGGACAAGGCCAACAACCGAGTAAGTAACCTTACAGCAGCTGGAAAAACGCAGATTAGACAAGATCTACAGCTCCTATCTGTTCACAAATTCTATTTTCTTACATCTCTTTATCTCTCTCTACCCTGTTAAGATATTCCAGAATATACTGCTGTAAATCACTGGAAATGTATCTTCTGTGGAGATGCCGTGGGTTCCATATTATTAACATTATTAAAAATGCGCAGGTTTTGCCGCTTGGATCAGATATGGCGACTCCGTCCTTGATAAAGAAGTCAGCGTCCCATGCAAATAAAGCTCTTCTCTTCCAGGGCCGGCGGCGCATTATGTCTGGGTGCGGGGAAGGGAGCAGCAACTGTATGTACAGCTGGGCTCGGGCTCGTAAATGAGGAATCTGCCTGCTACGAAGAGATAAAGCTGAACGAGGATTCACACAACGTCTTTGGCAGGGAAAGGCCTTCTGCTTTATCTGTGATATCCACAAGGATCTGTGTTAGCCGGAGTGTGTGTGTGTGGGGGGGTAATTTCATATGCCTTTGACAAGATGCAGGAAATGACAGTCCGACCCAGAAGTCGTATTTCAAGAGCAAAAATACATCTAAAAACAAAAACTTGAGTTCCCTTTTTGAGTTGGGGTGAGGGCCCAGCGTATGAAACTTTTCTAAAGCAGACAAATAGAAACCTCCCTGGTTTGATTTGCAGGGAGCCCGTAGCCTTTGTCCCCCAGCGCATGATAAGACGGGTTTGTTCAAAGACCAAAAACAACCGATCGGGGTCATGTCGGGAGCATCGATCACTAGGGAGGATAGGTAATTCAGTAATCGGAACACGCATGTCCTCATGTGAAACTGGCAAAATTGTAAGTCTTCTAAATTCAAAATTTAAAGTTTAACCTCGACTGATCACGTGACTTCTTAGTGTATAGACCCAAGAGAGTGAACGACGCTCATGTAGAGGTAAAAGGATGCAGCCATCACGCCTGAATCTTCTGAATAGAAGATTTTCAAGCAAAGTTATGTATAAAAAGTCACTCTAGTGCAAAGTTTAAAAAGTGTTTTATCACCATGGCAACCAATGAGATGCCCCAGCTGATTGGATCATTTCATTGGTTATCAGGATGAGTTTTCAAACAAAGGTATATTTCAATTCTCAGGACTCCTATCACCAATTTGGGACAGTTGTCAACCTTACAGAAGCTTCTAACCAGAAAAACAAGGCATCCGTGCATTACAATCCGTACTGACTGCGGCTATGGTGTAAAACTCTACAAATGTTACCGTTCCTTGGTGTAAATTACCCTTTCCATGGTCACCTTTATACAGTCAGGCTTGGAATTTAGGGGACGCTGATGGGAAACGCACTGATTTCTACTTGCAGAAGCTCAAATGATGCTGCAGAAAGAAAGAAAGAATTGTCTGCCAGAAAGCTTTGGTTTCTGCCCCCCGTCCTCTCGATGAATGTCCTAAAAGCTCCAGGCCTAATGAGTGGATGCTCATAACTTCTGCCCTCTGATATTATTTCTGTAAATTACAAAATTACACCATTAAAAATGACAAAATCCAGCCTATGGCATCCTTCACAAAACACACATTGAATATATCTGAGCCAGAAATGCTGAATTCTAGCTACAATGTAACCGGCCAAGTTAACCCATTCCTCCTGTCCACGCGCATGTATGCGTAACAGCCCCACGGAGGGTTTCGCGGTATTTTATCTTTACAAAGTGCAGCACGCTGACACATTGGTATTTTTTTCCCCTTGTTTATTTCTCTGGCTTCGGCTGTTCACCTCCCAGCAGGTGTTTGTTATGCGAGGAATAAGCGCTGGGTTACCACGAAGCGACTCAAACGCTCGGCTGATGCTTCCCTGAAATAGGAAAAAAAATCCTCAATAAAAAAGTTTGATTTAAAATTTAAACAGCAGATTGGAATAACCTTACTGCCCCCTAGTGGGGTATCATGTAACTGCGCCCGCAGCGTCTGTTGATGACCTTGTTTAGTGACTCTAAGCCTTTCTTCTACTGGAGGGCAAATGGGTAATTGGTACAGAACTCACCCCAGGGATCTGTTGTTCTCAGCTCAATGGGGAGCTGAAGGATTTGTTCTCAGACCCCCAGATCCAAATTGCCCCATCAGTTCAAACGATTCAGAACCACTAACCATCGCACTGGCTGGAAGGAGAAACCAAAGTTTATTTTCCTGTTAGCCACCATTGTCCTGGATTCTTGAACTCTCTGCTGGGGAGCGTGAATACAGAAGCTACAAAGTTATTGGCTGCTGAGGACCCCAGGCACTTTTTAACACCCCCCACAGCATTAGCCTCTACCACCTCTGCTGAGAAGTTGTCCAGTGTACTCTCGGGGTCCTCGTACCATATCGTTTCTTCTCGGGATCTCCGTAGTGTATCGTTTCTCGGGGTCCCCGTACCATATCGTTTCTCAGGGTCCCTGTGCTGTATCGTTTCTCGGGGTCCTCATATCGTTCTCAGGGTCCCTGTGCTGTATCGTTTCTCGGGGTCCTCATATCGTTCTCAGGGTCCCTGTGCTGTATCGTTTCTCAGGGTCCCCGTACCATATCATTTCTTGGGTCCCCCATAATGTATTTTTTCTCCCTGCTGTATAATTTCTCGGGGTCCCCGTCCTGTATAATTTCTCGCCGCTCAGTTTTATTCTCTTGCCGTTTTGAGATAATTTGTATCCATCCATTTGCGTTTTCAGACAATGTGCTGACGCGCGGCGCCTCTCAGCTGTTAATCATTAGGAGACGTCAGTATAATGGCTGCTAAGAGCGATTAGCGAGGAACCTGCGCAATGATGGCTTTAATTAGGAGCCGGGGACACGGGAGGCAGACATTGGAGCGGCCCCCACTGGGGTACGAGGTGTTAACATTTGTAAAATCCAAACTTTCCAGATCTATCTTCGGCGTCTCTTAATCACAGACAAGAGGGGAGTTTTCGGTCTTCCAGCCCTGGATGAGACCCCCTGCCAGTAAAGTCTCCAATGGACCCCCAAAAACACATTTTCAATGAGAATGGAAAATAAGTTAGTCAGACCCAGTCTGATAATTGTCATCGTAACGTGACATCGTTACATTGTTTCTTACTAAACGTTTCATCATAAGCCTTGTGGTTTTCTTTTTTTATTCTTTGCTTTAAATTAAAGATTATGGTAGATAAGCACAGCCTAGATGGGGGCCGGATGGGGCTGATCTGCCGGCGGGTTCTATGTTCCTTAGTTTATTTAGAAACGTTGTTTTTGGCTAGGCATTGTGGGAGTGGGTAAAGAGTAGCATTGTTAATGTTTGTTTCCTAATCCCTCGATGAAGGCACATGGTTGTGATGGTAGCCGTTGGGTAACACGTGGCCCCCGGCCGGACGCCTCACCTCATCAAAGCTTGTGTTACACCTCCGTTTATTATCATTGTTGGAATAAAGTGGGATAATTAAGGCTTTGTCGTGTAGCCAGATAATGAGAGCTCGTATTAGCAGAATATAAGATCCAGGCTATCCAATAAGACGATCGGACCGGGGGTCACATGATCTCAGACACACGGTATGGGGCGAACACGCAGGTGAATTAATATCCTCGCGTGGTTTTCACACGGGTGAAGAGACTAATGAGCCGGATTTATTCGTAGCGGGTTATAACGTCTGTAAATGTGTCACACTGTAGCCTTTTCAATAAAAAAGGGATGCCTTTTATTCTTCTTCCTCCGTTTAGCGCATCAGTTACTGGGATTCACACCAAGGCAATAAAATCGCGCAGGCACAAGCCGGCAAAAGCAATATCCATAGAACATCTGGGGCCAGAACAGCGGATAAAAATTCCGATTATGAATCCTTGATTTTTTATGTAATTCTCAAACTGCCTTCGCTAAATCTTCACTTAAGTGAGAGGGTGGTACATAAGTGGAACAGCCTCCCGCGAGTGGGTAGAGGGTAATACAGTGAGGGTATTAAACATGCATGGGACATACGGCTCCTGAATCTAAGACGAGACCAACGACTGATTAAGGTTTGAGTCTTCACAGCGGGAGAAACGGACGACTAGACGGGGGCCGGATGGGGCCGATCTGCAGGCAGGTTCTGGGTTTCTAATTTAAATTTGCCCCTATTAGGGGTTTTTACTGTATTCTCCCATGTATGGGTTAAACGGGTGGATGGGTGGACTGATCTATATGCAGCCTGCGCCCCCCCGCTCCTCTCGCAGGGGGTATATGAATCCCACCCTGTGACTGCGCATGCACCGGCTGCATCTGCCTTGTTACTGAATGTGATAAAAGAACGCGCTCCTCGCTCAATCAGATCCACTTCCCCGTCGCTGCCACTCTCTTCATTATCTTTAAATTATTTTGCTTTTAGCGTCTGTTTAGGACAATTAGACATCAAAAGCTGAGGTTCCAAAGTAATGCGGGATTAATATTTTTTTCCGGAACGTTGGAATATATCGTAAATGCTTTTGGTTCAATTAGATGAGACGGGGTGGGGAGGAATAAACATGGTTTGTGACTCCGAAAGACCTTTGTGAGAGAATCACGGCTCTGACCGAGTTTAATGGCGGCCAGTGGGTGTGGCTAAACAATATCCTCTCCTGCTTATGCATGCGCCATTTCCCCGCCAGCACCTACACGCTGAGCCTTTAAGGAGGGATGCATAAGGCAGATGCGAGAGTCACTTTTCTCCACTTTTTAACTTATTTTGTATTCTTATTGAGATTTTGGACGCAGACAGGTTATTTGGGCGATTTTACGCATGATTTCCACGTCTTTAATAGTAAATATTTACAGGGTTCTGTCCAAATATATGCCGTTTCTGCTTCTATTTGTCGCACTCTTGCATTCTGATGTCCCGATTTCCTGCGCGTTTCACCGACGGCTTTAACGTGATCTGTTTTTGTTACTTGGAATTTGATTGGTTCTCTCCTCATCGTCCTTTAGGGAATCCTGGAGGATTTGGGTCACATGACCAGGCGCAGGTTCAAGAACAGGATAGGGAATGACGGATCTAAATATCCGACGAGCTTTGGTGAGACGACAAATATCTAACAATTTGGGTGAAGATAACACCGAGGAGCCTTCAGAATTCCCTTTCATGGCTATGATGTCACCCTAATGTACCCAGCATTCCTGGCTGCGGGGGGGTCCCTTGTATGCAAATAACGTAAGGTACTTTATTAAAATAATGTATTTGCATAAATGATCAATTACAGAGCGAGAAGAACCTGAAATTCAGATGAAATTAGTTTTTTCCGGCTCATTCTATAGATCTGTAATTTTATGGGGAGGAAACATGGCAGTCTGGAAAATATCGCCATGAAATGCACCGGATAATCTCCCGGCCATTTAAATCAGGAATTCTTATGAATTATGCAGCTTCATGGGTTAATCTTCTCATATCATCGAAGGAGAAAGCACTGGAGGGTAAATGAGTGCTTGCTGTCCGGGGCGATAACACAAGGGTTTTTACGCTTGATCACAGTTTGTAGCAGGCAATCTACAGCAAACTACGATTCCTATCATCCACCACAGTGCTGGACCCAGAAAGGTGGAGAAGAAGCTTCTATGAATGGGCAATAAGTGGACACCAATCAAAGAAACGACTAACTGTATAGTAAACTAACAGAAGCACTGCTCCGAATCGTGTCCAGGCACCCCATGTCTACCCTACCCGGCTGGGATGACTTTGAGTTAAACATCGTGTCCGTGAAATGACATTGGGGGCCGAAACCCCTAATCCCTGGAGTTTTGCTCCTAACAAACTCTTTATAATGACAATGATACGATCATAACCTACGGCACGCGGATACGGCCCTCCGGTCCCGCGCATGTTATTGGCGGTTTAGTCATTGGCGTTCCCGTCAGGAGATAGTTTGAAGGTCATCAGCTTCATTATCTCCTCCAGAAGGACCACTGTCGTTTCCATGTTGTTCAGAAACAGTAAATAAGACACTAATGTCTTTGTAACGGCAGACCGGACGCTCCACGGCTCCAGAGAAGAGGCACCACTTCCAGATTTTCACATTATCTGGATTAATTATCAGACAGTGGACAGATATCGTTAGGAAGATTACTAAACGAGGGGGCATTAAATGAAATTTACAGGCCAGGGATGCCGGGAAAGGACCATATGAAGAGCACTCTGGAGGACCATTCCACGGATCTCTGGAAGCGGCTGGCGGTAAACTGTGACATGATACCCCGGGTCAGCGTTTAATGGCCATTTAGAGAGTTATTTTAGCCTCTTTAAGTTTCCTTTTCTGGCAATAAGATTTCGGTTGAATTCCGCATTATACTTGGATTCCGACATCGTCAGAGCTAAGACCGGTCTTCTGAGGGACGTTATCTGGGATCAGGACAGAACTCGGGACCAAGAGAAGATTTTCTGTAGGTGATTTACAGGAGCAGATCGCGGGCCATGGGGTCTTCTGGGCAAGCAGTGGTTTCTTTGTCAAATGTCAACACCACTTGCCATCAAAGTCAACGTTGTTCTCCCATGGTGCCCAGATTTATAACATAAGAAATATTAGATTCATAAGAAATATTAGATTTCAGATTCAGTTTTTATTTTAATTTTAATGAAAATTCCCAATTTTATCAATTCGTACGAATGTCGAAAAAAACAGGAGGGACTTCAACAGAAGCACCCAAAAAGAGGCAGAAAAAAATAGAGGATGAATTTTTGTTTTTTTCACTCTTACTCTTCCCTCACCTACGCTCTCTCTCACTCCCTCACTCTCTCTCTTACGGTCTCACTCTCACCCACACTTTCTCATGCTCTCGGCTTCTTCTCTTGCCTCTTCTTGTTCTTCTGCCTTCTTTCTTCTGTCTTCTTTCTTCCTCTGCTTCTCCCCAATAGAGGTACCATGAGAGTGCGTGACCGAGTGAGAGTGATTTGAGTGACAACAAATTTTGTTTCTGAATGCAAAAAGCCGTCCGAGTCTGAAAATGTCTGAAAATGAAACCGGTTTTGCTCCATTCGCACAATTTTATAATAAACTCTACTCCCTCACATCTATTAGTTGACCCTCTCAAAATATGGAAGTGTCTTTCGCCCGATTTCACTGAATTGATTTGTACTTAAATGGATTTTTTTTCCGTGCCCAATCGTAGTCGATATAAAAGCGTAATTAACACAAACGCTGGCGTGTAAACGGTTTATTTTCCATATGGCGGTTCTATCAGTGCTTATTTCCATGTAAATATCATTTACGTCGTCCTCTCGCTCCCGGGTGTACATGTATACGGCTCATACATGTATATATTGTAACATGCCGGTTCTTGCATGACCTCAGTGTTGCCCCAGGGGGGGGACGCACTTTTTAGTTAATTTATAATAATTTGGTCCGTGTTTCATTGTATTCCGGCCACTAATGCCACCTACTAAGGAGTGATGGCAATGACACCTCGTCCCATTAATAATAATTTGTCTGTAATAACGAATAAACACACACTACGGGGATTGTGAGAATCTTCCCTGAGTTTGGAAGCCGACGAGGACGTTGAGGCGCGGAACGGAATTTATGGGCGACATATATTCCAAATATCCTATAAAAATGACTCAAATCCGTAGAGTCTGTTATGGCGGAGCAGTAATTGCTACAATGTGTTTATTTATGTGGCGTTTGTAATTTGAAACTCTGATGCAGATTGCACGTCGTCTTGGCAGGAGGATTGGGTTGAAAGTGGTAATTTGTAACTCTTTCACCGCGCGAGGGCTGCGTCTCCAGATCTAAATGAGGACGGCGATCCATCCCCCGGTTTGACGGCAGAGGGACTGCCACCCTAGCAGAATTTGTCTAAAGGTTACAGATTTCTCCAAATATTAAAGTGAAGTGAATCCGTCTTCTATGGTATCTTCCCATCCAAAAGGGCTGAGAGGTTCTTTCTGCCCGGGTAACTCATAGGTTATATAGACTATATGGGCAAATCAGCCATCACAATACTTTGTGTTCCTGCCCACTTGCCCCTCTGTCCGCCTTGTGGTCTTGTTGAAGGAAACAGTAGAACCACAACTACCATGTCAAAAACATCTCAACAAATGATAAGGATTTCATGTGCCAGGTGGTTCCGCTTTCGAGGGGTTATAGTGATGCAGTGCATGCCTCCCTGGCATTGAAAGGGTTGAATCGCTGTGCTGCATTGCATGCGCCGCCCAGGACCTGAGGGTTTGAGAGTTGAGAAGTTACCCTGTGGTCTCACTGATGACTTGTAGAGATAACCAATTCTTTGCTCATTTAGATGTAAATTTGTAAGTTGTGTCCTGGTTACTCAGACTTCTCCTGGGACCAGTGCATGCGCCATTAAAGGACCTTATTGATTAGGCAATTAATAGATAGTGACATCCCTGTATAGACCCAGCTCTGAGCAGCTGGTCCGAGGAGACAGAGAGTAATGACCCCCCCCTTATGAGGCCAGAGCTCTGAAGGATGTTTAAGCGCAGGAACGCACTTGAAGTTATCTTTATGTTTGTTACCGTCTTTGCCATACCAGCTCTAACTCATCAATACGTTCCCTCGGAACAACGAGAACAAATTGTTACATTAAAAAGAGTTTTGTAACATTCGCAAGCAAATATTTCAAAAGGTTCCACCTTCTGGCACATCCTTAATCAATAGTCCATCCTTAGATTGCTTTAAAATAACCTGAAGAATCCTGCCCACCACCTGCGCGAGACACATCGACGATTATACATAAATCAAGGAGAGACATGATTAAAAGATGGCGGCATTCATTGCGCGTTAATACTTCGAGGGTTAGACGTCCAGGTGTCTCTTTGCTTGCCTTCCCTTTCATGCAAGTGATTAACCGGCTCTGTATCCGAAGGCGCACGTCGCCTGTCGAGTGCTAATGAAGATGATCCACTCGAGATGAGAGAGGAGATAATGGAACCCATCGTCAAAATGTGAGAAGAAATGGATATCCCACAGTAAAAGGATCTTGTGAAACCGAGATGGCTGCTCGGCGGATCGCAATCAGCTCCTGCGTTCTTGGCAGCGGCAGATAATGTAATAATTCCGAAGCTTTGTTAGCGGGAGACTCTCCACCGCGCTCTGTGATTATGTCCATCGATCAAATAATCTGCCTGGCCAAATGCCCTTCAGTCGATGGGGAACCATAAATCCCACAATACTCAGCCACCAACGGCCCTCCACAATTTAATAATAACCAATTAAAACTTCTGACCTTCGTTTATTGACATGAAATATCAGTGTGGTTCCGGTATCATCTCTGACCAGTCCCGTTATATATATGCAAAGTGATCCACGGTAATCTTCTCTGGAGAACACAAATCTAGAAATGAACCCGAGATTGTTCTGGAACAAACAGAAATCGCTTCAGTGTTGGGATTTTGGTTCTTCTGGATCATCAGTGGGGGGGGGACCTGATGGATTTGTGCCTATGTAAGTTACATAACCCTAACTATGTAAGTACCATGACCCCAAATACCCTGACCCCCCCCCCCAATACTGCATTAGTTTATTTGCTAGTTAGGTAAAGGGCACATTCACTTCTCACATTAGGTTCTTTAATTTTGTGCTATTTGGTCTTCTAATATTTTACAAATAATAACATTTCCACATGAACGGGTTAACACGCGATTGAATTAAATCTGTTTCGCAATTGGAGCACTAGCTGCGCATGCAGGCAGTAACACTGGCAGCCTATTCCCTGTCTAGTCCTAGGTATCTAGGTTCGTGGTGTCTGGGCGCAGTATTTCTTTGGATCCCTCTAAATAGCACACACATACGAACACACAGACTCTCTCTAACACCATGCACTAATACACTAACACACATTCTAATATGACACACACACACACACACTGCCTCAATCTCCCAGGGGCCCTAAGCTCACCTCTGACATCAAACACTCACACATACACTAACACCATATATCAACACACACTCTAACACTACTAATGAACACATCTCACTCTAACACAGTGTATTAGCACACACTTTAACACCAGCCATCAACACACACTAACACCATACATCAACACACACTAACACCATACAGCAACACACACTAACACCATACATCAACACACACTAACACCATACATCAACACACGCTATAACACCATAAACTAACACACGCATCATTCACTTCTCTAATACCATATTCGCATACAGACAAACCTACACACACTCTCTCTTTTACCCCTTCCTTCGTGATACGTGACCCTGCTGGGCATCTCGGTTACCCTGACAACAACCCCCAAATTATTTCTCATTAGGGAATGATTGAATGATTCAAAAGAAATAACACGATTAAAAGGAATAATGTTTTTGGGTTTTTTTTTTAAAAAACTTTTTTCTTCCTCTGGAAAATATATATACGCCATGATCCATTATTCCTCTAGTAGGGAAGATGCAAACACTTTAATTATAAAACATGACAGCTCTTGGGATTAATGACTAAATGTTCAGCTGCTCCTTAAGACACGGGACGGGATTCTCTTCCAGAGCCGCTGGGCACGACTCAAAAGGCTGCCTCTTCACCTGCATCAGCGAGGAGTTTAAAAATTCATCAGCCGGGGACTCGTCGGCTCCACCGACCCAACTAAATAAAAGATCTTAGGAAGCTGGCGCTAATGGCTGCGTTTAGCCGTTCCGTGCAGAAAGATCTCACTCAGAATTCCATTATTTGAATAATTGACAAATCCAGGAGTATTTCCGGAATCATTTGTAAGCGCGAGGAGCTCTCTCTGGGAATTCCGCCAGCAGCCTCCAAAAATAAGAACCCGGCACAAAGTCTACGCAGGAGAAGAGCTACTTCTCTTAAAAGTTATCAACAGGATTCAAACATAAGGACCCAATAATTATTTTTTTGGGGATATTTGCGTTACTTTTAGGCCAATGTATGTAAACGCAGCGTTATGTTAAACTCGGCCTCTTAGTATTCCAGGCAGGGACACGGTGGAAATTGCCGCAGAGTATGGCAGGCACGGCCCGGCTGATTGCCACTTCAGGAACGTGGGCCGAAGGCTGCACAATCATAGAGTTTCACGGAAGTGCCTTTTTTAAGCAGAAGGGTACTAGGCGAATGTCAAAAGGGGTCATAAAAATGAGTAAATAATTGCCCGAACGAATCAACATTTTCATGAAACAAAACTCAGGGACCAGAAAACAATAAATGACAAAATTGGGTATCATGGCGGCCATAATTGCTGGTGTTCCAGTTGGCTTTCCTAATTAAACACCCCAGCGTGGTGATTTTGAGCTTCTCGTCGAGGTTTTCCGGTTGCCGTCGTATCCGCAAAGCAGCCGTGAAACGGTTAATGAAACGGGGGTGTAAAGGCATTAGGAAGCGGCCTTATATAAATGCAAAGCATTATCCCACTAAGAAAATCACTCGCCTCTCCCGGATTTCTCATTCGAAACAGGAATAAAAACCCTCAGATTTACATTTTCATTTTTATTTCGATTCAGTCTGGGAGACAATTTGACATTTTTTTAAAGGTAATAAAACACCAAAGTCTTGTTTCCCCCGCGAGATTGATTTCTCAGTTCTGTGGGGGGAAAAATAAATATTTCCGCATGCAAATAGAAGGTTTTCTGACGGAAGGGAAGAGTGATTAAAATACGTCCAAGATGGAAAGACGGTTTCAGGGTCGTCTCGGAGTCAAGACCAGCAGACAAATCATTATAACTCCTGAACCCAAAACACGGAACCCGGCAGTGGGAAAACCACCAAGTCTCCAAGTACAGGAACCCCCTACTTACCTCTGGCCCCCAACAAATCTATGTGTGATGCCGAATCACTAGCGCACATGCCCTTCCATCAGCCTCATGATGTCATAGACCAGGGACCCACATGTCATAGTCCAGGGACCCGTATGTTATAGGCCATGGACCCGTATGTTATAGGCCAGGGACCCATGGTCTCTACGCACAGCTCCTGATTTATTTGCCCAAAGTAAGTGACCAACGCTGTGGGTAATCTTATCTTAATACCCATAGGCATGGGGGGGGGACAGATTATGCAACGCAGGGACACCTATAGGCATTGACCCTCTTTATCTCTGTAACACCCTCTACATTTGCAGAAGTTCCACCTCTGACTCGGGTCATAAAGTCTACCATTCTATAAAATATTCTGGTTTTTATTTTCCGGACCCTGAATTATTTTTCCTTTTATTATTACTGATATTTCTTTTTACTATTTATATTACTTTATTGTTTAATTATTATTAACATATGTATATATTTATATATATATATATATCAGTGTATTATTGAATCATTAAATTATGATTAACCTTGATTTATATGACTTTATTATTTAGTGATTACATTATTATTAACCGTTATACACTGTCCACGAGTACTCTGTTGGTACTATATCGTTACAAGACATTCTGACACAAAGCCCTAGTATCAAAAGGACTAAAATAGGACCATTAAATTTAAGTAACAAAAAAGTAACATTTTGATGTTGCCCTAAATTCCATTTTAATGAAACAGAATCTAAATGAGGATGAATCTGTCACATATTAAAAGAAGAATACGTGGCATTGATGTCGCCTCTGTTTTAGTGCCATCTATGTGTCCTAACATACTCCGCCACATCCTCTGTGGGTGCCATACACTCTCCTCCGACCCAGGCAGAGGTAATTGCTCCATAAATACATCTTTAAAGGTAATCAATCCCCAGAGCGCGAAAAATAACACTCCGCGTTGTGAAAGGATACATTAACGCACAATATGTATAAATGAGTTGGGAAAGTTCAATTAAGAGTCCAATTAGTTAACTAAGTCAGAAAATAATGATCTGTTTTATGCTGAATTGTTAGTGAAGTGTGAAAGAGACAGTGGGAAGGAGCCGGTATTGATCGGGGTTCTTTACTGTACCGGTTAGTCTGACACATCTGGACAGAGCGAGGAGGCTCTGTTTGCAGGCGAGGGCATGAACGCGGGGATATCAACCACCAAGAAATTACGCGCAGTCCGGCAACCCTAATACCAGGATAAGAATCCCGTATCCAATCCCAGGATAGGCATTAAAAAAAGACCTAAATATGGGAAAAAAAGGTTTTATTAGCGGTCCATGTTAATGTTTCCACAGAATGTGGGACAATGCTAAACAGCTTATTGTTATTTTTGGGCCATTTGGTGGAAACGTCAGTGAGTACCTGAAATATCAAGTTTTCCCGCATGTTTAGGGGCATGAGTGATCTTTTTATACTGTTATGATGTCACCGACGTCCTACTCTCAGGATGTGTGTGATGTCATTAAAAGGCATCCACTCATGGCCCATGCGTGGGCACAACCTTTAATATAAATGATCTGTTTAGCTGGAGCATCAAGTGGATTGTTTTTAACCGATTTAAACGCGGGGAAATCGCGATGATGGAAATTTGAAATTATCTGCTGTTTTCCCAATAAAATATATTGTACGTTTTTGGGTCTTTTTGTCGTTGTCCTTAAAATGTGAAATCGATACATTCTAGTGATCATGCTTATGAGTTCCGGTGATTATACCGCTACATTCCGATGGTTAAACCCCATGTGTTCCGGTGATCTATAAACTGTCAAATGCCAACATATTCAGTAGCTCCGTACAAACCCCCTAACAGACATTATGTGAGATTCTAGTCATTTTATAGAGATGCAAAAAAAGTTAAAAGAAACTGAAAAAAGTTTTCCCTCCTTCCAACCGTTCTACCGGGTTCTGCCGAAACCCCTTCCTAGGAGCCGAGTTAAGGTCCCGTCAGATGCCGCACAACTACATGCTGATTAAGTTATTGATCCCAAATTGCAATCCACTTGTAATTTGCTTTGCAATCCATTTGCCATGTAGTAAGGGGGGGCTGTCTGCGTGGTGTCTAATTAATTACGGGGCACATCTGAAGATACTCGGGGGGAGACGGCATGTCATAGCGGGGGGCTGATCACAGGCTGGGTACAACTCCCACCGACAGCCGCCTCTCTGCCGCTGCAAATGCTCCCAAAAGCTGGCGGAATGCTGCAGTTATAAAGCTTTTAATTAGCAGGAATATGAAAGGCGCATAAAGGACGGCAGAACAAAAGGCAAACGACATTTCGATTAATCACTCATCAAAACAGGGGGTTTTTAGCTAATTCTAAACATCAGGTGACACCGACTTCCAAATCAAATACAGGTATCCATTTAATCTTCCCAATGAATTAAATAGTGAATTTATACACTTATTCTTGTTAGAAGAGAAAGTTCTCTTCTGCCCCCCCCCCAACGTGCCTGAGAGTGAGCCCGTCCTGTAAAATATTAAGGCCATTGATTGTCACATAGAAATTCAATTAACGCCCCATGATAGGTTTCATGGGGTAATGGGATTCATATTGATTGTTCCGAAACCTATATTTAGGCCCCACGTATCAATAATTTAAATGTATCAATTTCAGTCAGACATTAATGGAATTAAAGTTTTATTCTAATATCTGAAAAAAAAATTATATAAAAAGCAGAGGAGTGATTAAAATGGCAAAAACTAGAAATAGGGCGTCATTTATAGCAGCCTTAATGGCCTCGGAAAATGTTCTTATTTTGATAGACAGGGGTAATATATATCCCGTAAAAAATATACCTATATAATCAAATCAATGAGAACGAGCTTAATATCTGAATTGTATTAAGGATTTATTTTTAGGAAAGATCCTTATTATAAGTGTAACGCCCCGATGTAAAGTGAAGTCACCTTCTCTCAACGATTCCGCAAATATGTAGCAAAGTATTTAGTGACGAGCCCTGCTTTCTGTATAAATAATATGCGTTTCACAAGGAGGTACTGGGAAACGAGATGAGGGGACCTCACAATGTGGGTTCCAGATTTTGAAATGGGAGGTCATTCAGAGGAAGAAATGAAAGGCAATGCGCTCCTTCGTCAACGGTGCGCCTAACAGTTCCTCCAACTCGCCTCCATCGGCTCAGCAGATTGATGTAAATCGTTTAGCTAGCGTGGCCCTAAAAATCTTCTCCATCCGCACTCCTGTGATTTATCAGCTGCAGAAATGTCCTGGAGGGACTCCTTTTACCAAATGACTTTGCTACCCGTCGTAATAGGTAGAGGAGCCAAGTATGTCTTTCAATCAGGTTCTTACTGTTACTATTTTCACCCTGCCGGAGGTGAGGAAGGAGACCCCTGATGCCAAGCTGCAGGGCGTAGGAGCCATGGTGGGTGGACATGGCTGCCGGACGCCTAGCAATGCCTTCCGTTAGGCTGCGTTATTGAGTGAGCGTGACCTCCAGACATTGTACGTTGAGGTCGGCCATGACAGTCTGCGAATCTGTGTGCCAAACATGCGTGACCAGGAACCCGTGTCACTATACTTTACTTTCATCAGTTCATGCGGCAGAAACCACAAGACACAAAAAAACCTCAGCGACTTCTACTAGCAGCTACCTCTGGGTTAATGAATGTCGCCATGGTTACGGCTCGTCATAATTTATGGGTTTAATTAAGAGCCGCGCATGTCTCCGCTTCATGGGAACTTCACACAATATTCAGCTTTGATAAAAAAAATGGAATTTTGTTGCTTTTTTGGAGAAATACTTTGCAGAACATTGCTGGAGCGTTGGCAGCGGCAGCCGCCCCTTCCCTAAAGCCTGCTCGGAAATTTCTGGATATGTAAATTATAATTCTGGAGAGATCCAGGCGTTGGACGTCTCGTTGGGAATGTAGTGTTTTGTAACCACACAGCTAAAACAATGAATCCATTTTAAAAAATCTCTAGAAGCTCTGGCGGGGCTCGGCACCAATACTTGGATCGGTTAACTTTTTTTTTTGCGGGGGGGGGGTATTAATCTCTCATACACCCCAATTTTTTAGAATTTTGGTGGAACTATCATCAGTAAAAAAAATCCATGGCATTAATCAATGCAAGATATTATTTTTTTTTATAAGATTTTGCGTAAGTCTTGTTTTGGGGCGTTTTATGCACAAAGTGTCGGTAAAGATGTGAAGTCAAACTGTGGTCGGGGCAGGTGGCTGAGGTTCAGGGGCAGAAAACCAAGCCAATGAGTATACAAACCATAGAAAGTCAACCCAATGGGACCGGATAACGTGTTAAGCTCCAACGTGTTAAGTAGGGCTGGTCTTGGTCAACACTCCGATGGGTGGCTACGCGGTCACTGAGCAGGTAAGTGAGACAACCGGCCTCCTTAACCTCTTAATGACAAAGCACGTACATGTACGGGCTCAAAATGCATTGTTTTCAATGGGTTTAGGGACCACCTGTTGTCCTTAAGGGGTTAACCTCTTGCATCCTACTGACCGCTGTCAGCCTGTTATCACGCGGCTCAGAAATTGTGACAAACGTTAAATCTGTGAGCGTTTGGGTGGAAATCCCGCGTCCCGTGAGATTACTGTTAACTCTCGAGCAAATATTCCCATCAGGCCGGGGTACGGAGTAAAAGGCGCAGAGCGTGCGAGCGATTAGCGTCCGCGTGGGAGATAAGAGCTGTTATTTAATGACTGGCTCCGTCTAATACCTCTGCCAGAGCCCAGACGTTTCCAAACACAATTTTAATATTTATCATTCGCCAGGAAGGAAAATGGGATTTAGTCAATCTTCAAATACACTGCAGCGAGGAAATCAACTCTCAGCCAACGCGCATCCGGGAGAGTAATTCCTATAGATGAAACGCACTTATTTAACCGTAAATGAGGAAAAACTGAGACGTTTCAGACCGAGCTGGGTTTACACCCCGCACTACAAGAGAAACACGTTAGAGTCCTGATTACTGAGCAGGCAGCGCATGTTGAGCCGCGTGGCCGTGGTACGAGGTGGGATGCAAGGTGGGATACGAGGTGGGATACGCTTATCGGGAGAATGATCTCATATCACACAACGTCTGTTAAAGATTCCTCCTACCGGGAAAATCTAAATTAAAAAAGGAAGTTATTCTGGCACTGACCTCCCAACATCCAATCAACAGTTCGCCATGTGACCAAGCCCAGCCAACCCATAGTGGGAGGAAGCTGGGCAGAATTAACAAGGACCCTAAGAAAAGAAATCTGAGGCTAAATATTAAGCTTATAAAACTGTACTAAATATTTTTTTTAAAAATACACAATTTGATCCAAAACACACAAATATTTGTATTTAATTTAGTTATTTTTCGTAAAAATTAAGTAACTAATAATGTGTTGTTGAATTATGTCTTTAAATTGTTTGTATAATCTTAATATTCTAATATTAAGCTAGATAGACAATACTATATTAGATTTTTTTTTTTCTTTCTTAAAACCTCAACCCAACCAAGATCTCCAAGAAATGTTAGAAATGTTATCATGAAATTATACTTAAAACGTGTTTAAAACTGTTTAACCAACACGTGCCCTGGCTTCTTTTAATTAAAAATGTTCTTTTAAGGAACGGGTTTGTTTTAAACGTATATAATATTTATGATGAAACCACTTTTAGATGATGCGTTTATTTTAAAAGAATTTATATAGGCTTTTGAAGCCTCGGGGGTAGTAGACACACGTAATGGGCACGGTTTTTGGATCACGTGCCACCTCTCCGGCTCAAAAGCATTATGACAGAAGTCTCCAGGGGTCTCACGTGCGTCAGGAACGGAGCAGGGCAGCCATTTCATGTTATAAAACATGAATCGTTAATTGCGTTATTTTTTTTTAAAAGTCCGGCCAAATTTGGCTTTTTTCTTTCATGTTCAGGCCGCCCCCCCACACACACACACACACACTTTTAGTATATTTCACTTGGAAGAAAAAAATTCCATTTAAATGAAATCTAGACAGTCTCGGCGCAGACCTGGAAGGTTTCGACTTTGGAAAGATTGTATTTTCACAGCTGTCCAAATGGGTTTTCGTACTGTCATTACACAGAGACCTTTCGCTGGATCGTTCCATGTTCTAAGATGAAAGATGATCGCAGAGCGGAAAGCGGGCAGGCAGCCGCCAACTTACACGCCGGCGTTAACTCTTCAGCGGTACCAGAAAAGGAGGAAATCCTACGTTTTTCAGCATAAAACAAGGAATGTGTTTTCTGTCTTTTGTTTTCCTTCCCAAATACTGTTGGGCAAGAAATTCGATGTAACATCTGTAATTAAAGAAGTTAATTAGGTGTCTCCAATTTTATGCAGGAAACTGGGGAAAAAAATCTAGTTTCATAGGAACTACCAATACGTAAAAATACTGCATTATAGAAGACGCTGCACAATGCAAATCTTTACGTTCTTCAGCAAAATCTTGCGTATTCAAATCTTTAGCGATTTGGGGGTTAAAATGTGAACCAAAAGAAATGATCATAATTTTCCTAATTATTACTTAAAACAATATTTTTATAGTATTCATGGCTGTTGGAATGGGCTTCCCAGTCTGCATCCAAGCTAAACTAGTGAAATAATCGTGTAATTAGGGCTGGCGTTTACTGTTCCATCCATGGAATTCCGCAGCGCAGCTATATTGTTGGCGAAATGTTACCCTGTCACCCCTAGGTTTTAATCTACGCTCGTTATTCGGGCAAAGATAAAATAGGACTCAGATTAACTAAGCGGCACAGGGTCATCTGGCTTTGGTAGATATTATTATCAGAATGAGAAGATGTAACTATGACATCGGGCGCTCGGGGAAATAGTTAATTCACATTTTGTATTCTGCGACCTCTAAAAAACAAAGTTTCATTGAGGGCTCCGGGCAACGGCAGTGAAATGGCCTCCATATTTCTTCCTGAAAAATGAATTTTTTGAAGCTGAATGTGAATGGATTTAACGTGAGCGCCGTTAATTTCTCTTAAATGACTAGAAATCAAGAGATTAATCCTGGGTATTTAGTGCATATAAATGGCTTTCGTGGCTGACAGGAAGGTCAGAGGAACTTGGTCTGGCCTAGAAAGTTCTATTACAATAAAACCAAGAGAAATAGCCGGTGAACGACGGAGCTGCCCCGCGCACGTACCGTGCACGCAGCTTACTCTGTAACAAATGGATAAACGTTACAGTGGGATATGTTACTCATCTGTTTCCATGATAACAACTAAAACATATATTTCTGTCCGAGGAATGGTGGATTTTGGGGGGATTCGGTGGGTCTGGGTGCAGAAAATGCTTGAGGTGTCCGCTTTACGGTCTGTCTGTAGGCGAGGGTCTCGTGGACTTGGGTCTTCAGCCCAAAATTTCCATGTCCTTAATATATCATTTTTAACTACGAGTCTATTAGCTTGTTAGTTACAAAGCCATTTTTCCGAGCAATGTCTTTACATAAAATATTTCCTAGACTTCGAGCCATGAGCAGTGATGCCCGTCTGCCACCACTTGTGGACTCAGCTCCTGCGTATGTTCTGCTCTCCGAGCTCTGCTAATACTGTTGCTCCTTGTGTTCTTAAAGAGGCTCTAAAAACGCTTTTTAATCCATCTCTTCATGGTTTCTGGCTCTGTCTCAGTAACTTGCGTCCTACAGAGCAAACCCAACCTGCCCTATTAGGTCACCTGTGATCTCCACCATGATTTCTGGCCTTGGGTGTACTTATGACACCCTAGAGATAGATTGTCCCACAAAGCTCCATAGAGTGCTTCCTGTCCTTTCTCTGTGATACATTGTTTCCATGCTTAAAGACGACTCGTTCCTCAAGAAGAGTATTTGTAAATCCTGTCTTTCAATTTCCAAATTCCATTCCCATCTCCCAAACACCAAGCTTTATTTGAGAAAAAAAAAAAAAAAAAAGATTCTTCCAAACCACGTGTGCGTTTATAACCGCGTCACCCACGTGAGGTCATCGCTGAACTGACACGTCGCTTTTTAGATGACAAATTCTCACCAAATCAGTCGACTGACATCTCCAAAAGGTCAAAGGAGGAAATCAAAGTTGTGCGTCGCTCGTTGGGGATTTTCCCGTTTTCGGAAAGTCTTTGCAGACAGTGGACCGTGAAATTATTTGTTCTTTCAGTAAACATCTTTCTTTGAATTATTGTGTCTTGATCAATGTATTAACCTCTTTGGTTCCGCTGCGGTTTATGGTTCACTTGTGTTAAAAAAGAGACACGGGTCTGAGATACATAGATGTTTTTCTTTCATTGATTGTTTGTAACTGCAGAATAGATTACCGGGTAAAATGAATTCCTCTTTTTTCCAGCTTAAGTTTGTTTGACTTTGGCTAGGTCAAATTTTGTATTCAGAGGTGAATGGATCTTTTTCCCATTCTGGACATTGCGCGGCTGAATTTCAGCCTCGGATGAGCTCATACTTCCTCTACATATTGGTTAAAAAGGGGAATCCATCTCTGTCAAGACCGGACGGAGCCCTGGAGATGCGCCATCTTTTGTTACCTGCGAAAACGCCACTCCGGCCATCGATCACGGCAGCAATCCGAGGGGAGATGCAGATTATAGCGGATGGAAATATCTCACGCAAAGTGCACAGGGCCCGGGGAATTCCCAGCAGAAAATGTGATCTTTCACTTATTTTGTAAGTCGAATGCTGGTAATATTAATTCAAGAAGAAACTTTCTGAAATACAAGATGGGGATTTAATGACACAATTCCTTCTTACACTAGGGTTGTTCGGGCATGAAGAAAAACATCAATACATTTTATAACCAATAAAAAAAGTTAAAAAAAGAGAGAATTTCAGGTAAAACAAATAAAAATAACAATAAAAAAAATAATGTACGATACACAGAAAGACAAGAATACTAATGACACGCATGCAGCTCTCACCATTTGGTTTGCATAGGCGTGAATTTTAATGACGAGCCTGCAGACCCTCAAAGAGTTTTATAGCGAGTGGATGCTTGCTGGTGGCATACAGGCAAGAAATAGGGGTCCATGGGCAAAATGTGTTGGTCAAGCAATAAAAGCCCCACCGTTTGCATCCATTATGATGGTAAAAGTTGATGACTGGGGAGAGTCCATTGAATTCTTCAGGGACTATCTGCCTATCCACAGACTTCACAAAATCCAGTCCTTGCCATATACCCCTCTCACTCAAATAGTCCCATTATTGGGGTATTAAGGAGGATGGATGGGAGTTTCTCAGGGAGACATCAGTATTGTTGCATCATTGCCTTTTCTTGAATTAACTGCCCCATCGGAGGACTATATGTGGACAGCTTTCCCTGGAGCGTGAGTCTGAGTGCAACAATCAGGTGAGTTCAGTGCATCCTTCATTTATATGCAAATACGATCCAGCTCCTGCTACAGCTCACTCCCACAAATTCAGTTCTTGTGGAAACAATCAAAATTCCATCAAATCTGCCATTTTCAAAGCAAAAAAAAACAGGAACTTCAAATAGAAAAATAGACTTAAAAAAACAGGGATCAAATAGAAAGGCAAAGGTTCAGCCGATGTGTTTTAATACGGAGTACACAAGCGCTTCTATTAAAGATAACAGGGACATCTTTCTATATAGAAGACCACCTGGGTCTTACACAACCATTCTCCAGTTTGTCTTCAAGAGACGGTTAATGATTGAAGTTCTTGTCGGTTTGGGTCGGAGGCTTTGATTGCATATTAATAGTGAGGAGAACGAGCACAGAAACGTCCTCGTAGGACGAATGCGTTGGCAGAGTGATAAAGTGGACCTTAAAATGCACAATAACCAATATATAAAGGTCATAGTCACACATTCTCCGTTATCGGAGGTAAAGTGACATTTACTTGCAAAGGAAGACAAGAAACATTTCAAACAATGGAGACGCGAACGAGCCAAGTAAAACAGCAAATGGTCATTTAACGAAACAAGAGATGGGGTTTGGGGGCCGCTCGGCTCGGGCTGCCATTCCAGCCATCACAATGAATGTTTAATGAATGTTCAATATTTTAAGCGTGAAATAAATTTCAGAACCGGAGACTCTTCCTCCTCTTAGACTTTGGGAAGACCGGACTTTTCATATTCTCCTATTATAGACACAGAGCTGGGGTCTTAAACAATTCACTCTTTTACCCCAAAATGGTGGGGGGAGTAAAAGGTTGTTTCAGAACGATTACTGACTTCTCTGCTTTACCAGGCACTATAGATTTTAATCTCTTCCGTTTCAAACAACCCAGGTTATAAACTGATGGGGACCCTCTCTGACCTCTGGCCCTCGTGACAAAGGCCGATCAACGTTTAAGGGAAGCTGATTAAGAACCTCATTAGTCCCAATATTAGCTGAATCAATACTCAGAACAAGAGGAGGAAGAGGAGAGGGACATGGGCGATGGTCTGAGAATGAAGCCGTTTAGTTGTGGGGGGTATTGATTGACAGTTTCACCTGATTTAGGTTACTCTCTCTGTTACATAGTTACTCGCGGTGGCATTCTACCCGCTTTAACCAGTAGCTGTTATGGGACAGACTGTGTCCAGGGAGGCTGTTATCGGTAACCAGCGAGAGAGAAACACAAGTAAAAATGTCTTTTCCTTCTAAGACAATAAACTTTTTAATAAAAGTGACATTAACAGGGGATTACTGAGTGAAAATCAGAAATGGACCCCGTGTTGTATTTTAAGAAGCCCCCTGGCCTACCCCGTCCCAAATCATTATCCCAAACGCGGCTGGGCCCGCAATCTGCCAAATCTCAATACAAGCAATTTAATAACCCGACTGGAGGGATTACCGGGAACTAATTCCATGTTTAGGGATTAAGGGATTACTGGCCCCTTCAGGGAGACAAAACTTCTCAAACTTTCTTCTTATTCTTTTAACTTTCATCGTATCCTCATTGTGTCCCTTGCTACATGGTTTTGGCACATTCAGGGAGTGGTCCCAACACATCAATGGCGGCTGTAGGCTTTTGAGGGCCCTAAATAAAAATATTTTTAGGGCCCCGTCTAACATATGTAATAAAAATACTATGATTCTGATCTGCCTGATGGAGTCCCTGTTATAAAGTATATTTACAGACATCCCGTTTTAATTGCGGCTTCTATGGCGTATGCGTCCAGTTCCAAAATGGTGGTCAGCAAGCCTTGCAGACTGACCCAAAACAGTAAAGGAGTCCTAAACCTGGTCTGTGCTCTCCAAATGTAGCAGCAACAGTTAATTATATAGAAAGACGGGGGACTGGCGGCTATGGTCAGACTAGGAGGACAAAAGCAGCCCAGATACTTCATGGCCGGTGGCCCCTTAATGAGGTACGTGCGGCCGCTGGCTGTAAATGAGAGAATGCCTCATATTGGGGAGCGAGGTTCAGGGTACCAGAAAAAAAAACATTACCCCAGAATAAACGTATTGAGCTTTCTCGCTGTGAGGTCTCCTCGCGGCTTAATCCCCGTTATAATTATCTATTAAAGCTATCAGTTTACTAGGTGATCTCTATCAGATATGACAGAGTTAACTTTGTCGTATTAAAAATTGTGGTTTAATATCGCTGTAGATGTGATCTCTGCCCCCTCCGTTACGTTCCTCCGGCTTTGCGTATTAAGTGCTTTAATATAATACACACCTGCCCACCCCGCATTAATTCTTCCTCTGCCCCTTCATGCGAGGGAGCGGGTCTCCCGGCGCACTCAGACGCAAAGCCATTTATCCACATACACAGGCGGGAGTATTTGTTAATACCGGGATTGATGGACTAATATTCGATGGAATTAATAATGCACGAACGGCCTTCTCAAGGGTATAAGACAGATGTACTTCGGCAGAGCACTGAACGTCTCTTGAAGCTTGGAGACAACCGGTCCTTGAGCTGTTTAAGAAATGGATGAAAGAGTTTAAAGGAGAAGTCCCTCCTCTGATACTGAGTTATACTTTACAGCAGGAGAAACGGGCCTAGACTAGACGGGCCGGATGGGGCCGATCTGTGTTTCAATATAGGGTTCGTCAGTCCAGGCAGAGGTTTTTCTTTGGATCCTGGAACTGAGCCACAAATGTTTGTACAAATCACCGAGACCCCCAAACCATCCAGCCCCTAAACGCAGCCACCATCAGTAACACGGATAGACGCTGGGCCTGTCTGTCACCTACATGCTATTTCACACGGCTTCCCCGACCATCTGCCAGGTCCTGAACACAGCTGGAGGCCCAAACTTCACTAAACAGGCAGCAGAACGTCTGTACGTCTGTATATGATCCTCCTTACAGGTAAACGCTCAGGGTTTGGTTAAATATTACCCCGACGAGCGCGACCTGCAGGTCAGAGGATGGAACAGGTTTTCCTACAGAATGACCTAGTGTAAAACTATCAGCCAACATGACTATATTAGAACTGCCCTCACACCTAGCATGCTGCCCGTACATCACACGGGACTGGGTAAACCTGTCGAGGAAGCTGGCTGTTATGGCCAAAATACACCTGAGCGGGGGGAATGGAAAGCCTGCGTTGGGACCAATCTTCATGTAAAAACGTTTCCAAACTAAATATATACCAAACGGTCCCTTTCCAAATCATCCCGTTTTCTGTCATTTTAGATTTTTTATGGTACCCATAACTTTATGCTTAGAACCCTTGTTTTCAAAACAAAATCCTTGTCTTTTCATCTTTAAACCTTCCTATATTTATAAAATTTCAGAGAAAAATAATTCCCAATCAGGTATATTGTTTTCTTTTTCTGTTTCTTCAGTAAAGTGAAATAATGAAACTTTAATTAAATAAATTAGCCAGTCACTATATTGTATCAATATTATAAGGTCCCATAGGCACCCATTAGATTAAAAGTCTATTTTTTTATCTTTATTTTTTAATAATATTTTAATACAAGTGATCCGCATGAGATTTTCCGGTATTCCGTATAGACCGCCAGCCTTGATAGACCTTCATGTTATATTAGCTTTTCTTATAGTTTTTTCTTTTCTTAAATTGAAAAAGAAATAGCCGAGAAAGTATTGTTCTTGTTCACTGATGAATCTTAATAATTAAATTAGTTCTCCTGACCCGATATCGGCTGCTGAAACCGCTTTCGGAAATAAAGGTGAAAGATTTTTGTTGTGACCACGTCTTATCACCCGAGCCCCATCTGGACGTCTTGCATCTCATAACACACATGAAATTGAGACGGCTAATTTCAATTACCTTACGGGATGGTTACCTGGTGCAATTTCCTGTTTTTAACCCTCCGGGTCAATGAAGCTTCTTGAAAATATACTTCGAGAGAAATGAAATGTAAATTACCCCGACAGAAGTCACTCGATGCCTTGATGCCTTTGATGGAACTTTAATATTTGCCAATTGTTTCTTAAACGATTTCTGTGCAGACATGACAAAATGCAATTATGTTTCCATATCGCCGCGTCTAATAGTACTTAACGCTAAAGGGTTGTTTACCCCGAATCCCCCCTATTCCCGGAGTTTGCGGGGGATCAGGTTAATGACACTTGTGGTTCTATAGTGACCCCAGCTCAGAGGATCAAACCAGTGATCTCACAAGTGCTTGGAATCCAGGAGCAGGGGCCGAAGGAGAAAGAGAAGAGAAATGGTTCCGCGGGGCTGGGGGGCTCAGCTGCACTCATGGCTTTTAAGCATGAACATGTTACCAAGACCGTGAAGGCAGAGACATCTCCTAGATTGCCAACCTGCTAGCAGAGCGCCCTTTCCCTAATGTATCGGGGCATCAGTTCTGCTTCTGTCAGACCCTTTGAATGTATGGACTGTAAGAAGCGCTGCATAGATGTTAAATATAATAATAATCTTGGCTGTGCACTCCCCTATACCTGACCCAGGGCAGAGCCCCAGCCGCCCCCTAGTACTTACTTCCACGGCCGCGTCTACCGCGCTGAGCACTGAGATATGACATCATATGATGCATGCGGGGGAGGAGAAGGACACTATTGGGAGGCTGCGCGGGTTATAGTGTATTCAGATCCGTTACAAGGGAGATCTCTGATTATTTTGTCATTGATGGAAAAATATAATTGGTTCCAAGTTACGGACCCTCGGCTATCCTATGTAATCGACAGACCTAAGATGAAGTTGTATCGTTCAATGAGGTCCCCTTGGCACCCAGACATAAAACAAGGAGGCTGAAGGTTTCTGCCCAAACAATATGAACATGCAGGGAACCGTGCCAAGGGCCTGATCTGTGTACTAGAAATTGCCCTTAGAGGGGCAGATACGTTGATCCCCACATCAGATCCTGGGCTCACTAGAAGGTCCACAAACGGGGGTGGCCCACTTCAATGCTTTGAATTACACAGAGCCTCATAAGCCCAGGACCTGTGAGATTTCAGGGGGTGATGATTGCAGATGATCAGTTGAGTTGTGTGCACGGACGCAGTATGCTGTTTGTGTCGTTGCGTCTGTTTGTATCGCATTATCCGGGCTTCGGGAGATATGCGCCGGGTGTATCCTCTCCCATCTCTGCTCTCTGCAGGACTCTTTGATGTAAAAAGCTTTTATCATGGCTGTAAGTATTTCTCTGCGCAGAACGCCTCCAGTCCCATCATCCAGCGAGTTTATTTATTTCCATTTAAGTATATTTCACTCCGTACATTATGTATCGGAAGGTCAGCGGGGTGCTTGCTTAACATCCCAAAGTTCTTGTATTGAAAGAACATGTAATGGTTTTCGCTGCAGATGATAAAGGGAGCCGCTGCACACGCAGAGGGTATTATGGGGAAAAGTGTCAATATTAATTGTTTTGGGGTCAACTGCCACTGAAATGACTTTTCATTACTTGATTCATAACTACTGGCAGTAACACAATGTATATTTAAGGTATTAACAGGAGACTAACTGGGGCTTCTGTCCCTGGTGCTGAATTCGGATGCCATGCCAGCCTTCAGCATTATTATTACATTTTATTTATATGGTGCCAACAATTCCTGCGGTGCTTCTTACAGACCCAACATCCAAAGGGTCTGATCGACTATGACAACGCCATACATTAAAGTAAAGAGGGCTCGGCTCGCAGGCTGACAATCTAAAGCATTAGAGCCGGATTCCTAATATTGCATATAGTGATTCCAGAATACTGATCCATATAGCTTTGTCACCAATATGATGTTACATTGTAGCGGTCGGCACGTAATAAGCGATGATTAAGAACACTACAATTTCTCAGATCCTTATAGCTACAGAGTCTCTCCCAACTCCTCCCTCTTCTATACGTTGTGCATTTAATGTTATTCACAAACATAGGGTGATCAGGGCCCAATGGCATCTCTACGTAGCACCGGAGAGGGGCAGAGAGGGGCAGTAGAAGGGGGTAGATGCCTCTAGAGGAGACTTTTACTACCCTGAGATTGCACCGTGAGGTTGGTTTTGTTTTTTTTGCTCAAACGGCAGATCGGCTCATACTGAAACGTCTGATCCTTGTATCTCTCTGGTCCTCATGGTGTTTTGAGGTTAACAAATAATAAAGGAGATCTCAGAGGCATCACGTGTTTATAAGCCCATGCGTTTGGTTCTTTACACGTGGGTTGTGAGCATGGTTAGGATAAGTGACGTCCCCCCGATCGGAATGAAGTGATTGAAATGCTATCCTGTGCACCCAATCCGGGTCTCCCCACTTGAACATCAGCTAAGTGCTTTCAGAGTGTTTGCCTTTAATGTCTATCAAACAAGGTTTTGGAAACACTCCGCGTATTGAAATCAATGCTAACGCCATTTCAGGCTGTCCGCTAATGGGAGTCACGATTTACCAGGAGACGGACAACAACAAGCACTAGGATGAAGACGCTCCATGTATTGACTCTGGTTACTTCCAACAGAGAAACCTCTCACGGCGGAGAACGCGTAACGTGAGATGTTAAACACCAGCATATCAACTTAAATGTCCATCTCCTCTTCCCAGAATGCACGGCGCTGGCATAGTACAGATATGGGACATCTAAGTCCTTTTAAATTCACCTCCCAGGATGCTCTGCTCTTGTATGGAGCACAGATTAACATTTCAATGTGCATACCGTTCCCAGCATGATTTGTCTTGTTTATATATGATGGTATTGAGGAATATTTACATCTATGTTTCCACCTTAAGTAGACCATAGAATCATTAATAATCGATAACGGATATATAATTCCCGTACAAGCTCTTTGCCCGCCGCGCTTTGCTTGGTGAAACGTATACGTTTATAATTTGTGGTCCGTGCGGTATTCTTCTCTTTAATGACCCCGCTTTCACCGTCAAACACTTGCATATTAGTTTTATTCTGGCCGTTACAGAAGCTCCGCTGACCTACACGGTAGAACGGCATAATTAGCAGCACACAGAGACTTTTTGATACGTCTCAAATTAAGAATAATCACATCATCTTCCTGCAGAGAAAAGACTTTTAATGCGGCGGTAGAAGCGAGGCCGATGGCAAAGGTCAGATTTGAATCGCTGGTGTAGATTGTAAGCTGAAGGGGGAAAAAAAACCTCTTTGTTTGATCCCTGTGAGCCTCGTTGCGGATGCGATCGTATAACAATGCATCGTGATGGCCTCTTTCCAGTAAATAAGCTCTAGAGCCTTGTAACTGCAACAAAAGTCAATTTCATAATTAGCTCATTAAAGCCGGCTGGCCAGGCTCCAGGCTGCGCGGGTGATGCGAGGCGTCTGCGCATCTCACACTCAGAAGAGGACGTGGACTCTGACCCCGGTCCTGAACACAACTTTCTCCGCAAACTGTCCCATTTTATCATTACGTCTAACTTCTCGGCGATAATGTCCCTGTAAAACATGTTGGATGAAACATGTCCATCTGCATCTGGCTCCAATGCCTTTGCAGATACATTGTGACATGAAACGATCTGTATCAGGTAACGTGTCATTTCTGACCCCTCGTCACGGACGCTCGGAACTTGTCTCGGGGAAAGCGTTTACCATATCTCGCACCTGGCTTCCGGTATTTCGCATCTCCCCGGTCAAAATCAGCCGAAGGAATCCTCAAATCCCAGAATTATCCAGCCCGAGGGGGAGAAATACAGTTACCAAAGGAACCATTTATATCTGCCAACGTTCAGTAGACCCCAAGCTTTTGGGACTACAGAGGGGTTTATTATATATACGATCTAGAATTCTTCCCTGAATGGTCTGTGAGCTCGATAATAATATGCGTGTTTTTATTTTGCGGCATCTTTCCTTTCTATGGTGAATTAACGGGACTCTCTTTTCGGGAAAGAAGCCCCCACCTTGATGTGGGTGTTGAAGGGGTTATATGCTGTTCCTGGGACGAGGTGCGGGATCGTTACCAAATGTACCGGAACTTGCATGTTATTATTAACTTTTAGTGGGTTTATGCGGCAGCTGAGATACCGTGAACGCTTCACGCCCTCAGCAAAACATGAACATTTAATTAGCGCCAATATTGTTATTAACAGTAAATACGGACGTTTTGTGTAAAAGTGAAAATAAACTCATTCAAGGAAAATGATCGCTTTAATAAAATAAAAAGTAACTAATTGGTTTTATACAGAATCTCGCCTTATTAACTGGATGTACCCCAAACTCACAGTGTGTTTTTTTACAGCCCCTCGCTGATACTGTGATCTCTTGTTCAGAAGCAGAGATTAGGAATCCGAACGAAAACCGAACGCGTGATTATCGGTTTGTGGACCCCGGGGCCAAAAAGGCAGGAGGATGCAGCGGCTGGGAGCCCCCGTTTTCCTAGACGAGGGTGGTAATTTGCATATAAACATCCCCCTTTTTGCTCATTTCACAGTGTAAAATACTTTCATTTTCCCGTGATTATGAACCTTGCCTGCCAGACACCTGAGCCGCACCATCCCTTAATTTGTTATTTAGTTACAAGGAGAAATCTTATTAAGTAAATGAATCAGAGCCCCAGAAGCTGGGAGAGCGGAGAGTCGATTAGTTAGGGTTATGGTGCCTCGTCCTTGCCGCAGCGCTCCTTCCTTTATTGTGGTTATGTTTCTTCTGGAGCACTTTACTCCGCATGAGAGCCTGGAAATCAGTGTATGGTTTTGGAGACATCATTTCAAGATTGAGGTTGTGTCAAAGATCCAGCACTGGCAGCACTAATCTGCCCGTGACCACACATTTTGTCTTTGTTTTTCACGACACATGTACACTGGCCTTTCATAGCTGAGAAACAGGCTCATAAAATTGGATAGAAAAGTAAATTCACAAATTAAGACCTGACTGAGTGTACACTATCAGGACTTACTCCGACAAGTCTCATACTCAGAAAAGACGAGGAGATTTCAGGGAACTCGCAGAAAGTGGGCTTATTCCCTTGCAGTGGGTAAAGGCGATCATAAGCCATCTCCACACTCTTGGCGCTAGACAAATGGAGACGTACACGGCCTGTCTCAATATTCCTGTGAGTAACAATAAGTAATAATAAATCCACGAGTGCAGAGAGTCGCTCGCGCCATTGCACTATTGGCATGTTTATAGCCAGATATAAATCAGATTGTAGTATTTTCATGGTATGTCATTTTTCTGTCCTTGAAGATCGTTGGTACATGGAAGACATTGACGCCAGGGCTTTGTTATGTTACCAATCACATTAGAAAGATACATCGTATCACACAGCAGGATGGGAAGTATTAAAAACTGTTTGCAATCTGCATGGTCTTTAGAGACGAGAGGGATTTTTTAAAAAATATTTGATTCTAGAGGGCAGCCATCCATCCCTCTCTGTGTTGGAGGATTTGTTTCTCTTTGAGAGCAGATGTAATACAGAGGAGACGCTCTGTTATCTCCCCAGATCTTTCCTCTGCTCCGTCACTTCTACGACCGCATCTCCGAGGCCAGATACTATAATCCTGACCAGAGAGCCAATTAGCCACATCCGTCAATCAAGGGGAGCTAAGAGACGTCATCGGCCTCGTTCTGGGTGCTGACGGACGGCAGAACGTCTTTATAGGGACCGTCTGTAGCATATTGTCCATTGTGGATTCGGGGCAACTCTTTCTTGAAGGACATGTAGTCTTTGAAATAATTGAAGCGTCCCTTATCTTACAACTGTTTACAAGCAGGACTCAAATGACACTACTGAGTGACACGAACAGCAGATGGATTGCCTGTTCTCCCTGTAAATGGCTGAATGGGGGGGGCACTGCTAATAATGGCCATAGGTAACACATTGAAATGTGACACATAAACTCTAGAGTCTGTTCAGCGGCTCTTAAATCAAAGTCTCAGGGCCTCGAGAGTCGAAAATTGGAAATGTAGCCACCTGTGTTCATGCAGGAAGTTTCCTGAAGGAAACAGGCTCGGTCCACTCAGGTGTTTGCTGTGGCCGATCCATCCGTTAATTAAAGGGAATGAGACCACGCTTCGCTGTAGGTTAGTGATGCTCAAGGACAGTTAAGGTTTGTTTCCGTGCAGAGAGTCACCAGGGGTTATGTTATTAGCTGTTTATTCCTGCGGGATAATGACCGTCTCCGACTTCTTTCTCCCTGTGAACCAGGCTGGGAGTAAAGCTCTCCCTAGTGACTGCCGCTGGGGTGATCTATTACACACTTACTGGTTTCACGTCCTAAATTCCATTTTAATTGGCTGCGTTACTTAAGGCTATTAAAGTAAAATTAAGGCTGGAACAATTAGGAGCTTTTTGCAAATACTGCAGTTTTCTGTTCTATTTAGAATACGGGGAAAGTCACCTTTAGGTGGGAAGAATAAAGCCGAGAACAGGCAGAAAAGTCATAATGTTTGGATACATTGTTATTTCCTTTGGGTTGCTGCAGTATATGGACCTAAAAGCACCAGGGCCATCTCATTATCCTCAGTCCGAGCCTGGCCCCCGCGCACCTTCTTCGATGGGATTAGAGTGATTCCGATGCTCGGTTTCCGCATCAGATTAAACACAAAGAAAACTCATGCATTTATCTGCGTTCTTACAGCTGACAAACATGGATCACAATATCACTAATAACCTGCAATTTATTTGCATAATTTTATGACCTCTGGTTTCAACAGACAGAGTCATATAATGATAACTAAAATAAAAGAATCACAAATAAAAGGATAATAAAGGGTGGAAAAAAATGTCCATGAATCGGCTCATGAGAATAAAAGCCCCTAAACGTAGGCGTAAGGAGCCATTCTGCGGCTGTAACAGAATTATGAGCGACTTATATGTAATGAAAAGTAGTGAAATATGTAACGCAGGACGTGGGGCGAGACTTCCACCTAAATCATTTGTTTAGGAGTACAGGATGGATGGAAATCACATTGTTTTAGCACGGTGTAGAATAAATCAGATGTAGATCTAATTTTCCTTCAAAGCTTCAAATGTAGCAGCTGCTGCCGGTCCGCGAGAGATGAGGAAAATAGAGGAAAAAGGGGGAGAATGATTGCGCGATAGCGAAATTTATTAGCGATTGTGCGAGTTACCGGCACTGCGCCTCTTCCAACAAAGGTGACGACTATTGGCGGCTGGGTTGTGTTTTAATAACGGAAATATCCCGACAATTTAAACGTTGTGGACTTTTGTATCTCCCAATATAGGTTCGTTCCACTTCACGGATATCAGGGTCTTTCACCCAAATGAAGGATCGTTATTTAAAAGCTAACAGCTATATAGGTTAGGTATAGCTAACAGGTATACAGTGTATGTGAGCCGGGGGTTCACAGAACGATAAAGTCAAGCAAAGAAATGTGAAATCTGGCATAAAGCCAGAAAATCAGGCTTTCCGCAGATAATATGGATCAGTACAATACCGACCCCAGCCCACTAACCCCCGCTGGGTAGATACCATGGGGTATCAGTCTGTGAACGGCCCGGGAGGGTTTCTGGTTATTCCTGGTTTGGGACTTGCCTTGCACGCGTGTCTGCCACGCATGATGTTTTCCCTGAATGCCTCACACACTTGTCTGTCCTGTTTTAATATTAGTAGCTCCTTGGAGTCTGTATTTGCATGCGCAGCAGCGAGAGGGGAGACGAGTGAGTGATGGACGTGTTGTTCCATTTGAATAATGCAGGATGTTGTGACAGTGACAGTAACGGGGCTTAAATAATAGGCCCTGCTTGATACAATTTAAGAACCATTCGGCCCATTGTCTCGCCTGTTAATGTTCTTCAATTCTGTATCCTGAGCAGAAACACAATCCGTGGCCATCAATCTGCATCACGACGCCTCCGTTTTAGGCTCAAAATCATTTTTTTTATAGAACTAAACATCGACATTTGAAAGGATCCTCTAGAATCTCTAGAACATTTCCTCCCTGGATCAGTATCTGTGAGCAGTCCCTCCACACTGGGGCAGTTAATGAAAGCCATGCGATATATATTCCTGAAAGCAAAACATTATTAGCCAAATTGAGTGGACACGGTCATTCCACCATATTGCTTCTTACAAACACGAGATCTGGAGCCCGACGGTTTTCCCCGTCAGCCCTCAGCCCTTCTGATGTTCGTGGCCCAAATGGCTCATCTAAAAAGTTGATTTTAAGTTAAAAAGCTGTTTCGTGATACCTTTAGTTCAAGTTGATACCTTTAATTGGCCAACAATGAAAAAGATGGAGAGCTTCATAAGCTTTTGGGACATCTGAGGTCCATTTGATTCTATCTGAAGATGAGACCTCTGAGGTCATTAAAGCCTTTGAGACTTTTCATCTCCTGGATTTCAATGAAAGTGTTGAATTTAAGAAAATCTTCTCAAAGCCTTTGCTCAGTTCCTCCAAGGGCAGCAGCATCACTGTGGGGGCTTCTGTGGTGGAGTTTGCTTCCCATCCCCTCAGTGTGCACCATGTTGGTTTTCTTTGCACCTCTTAGGAAACTCTGAGGTACCCTCCGTCCTGAAATGTTACGACAACAGCAAGCGATAGCAGCGGAACAGAGTATCAACATTCATAATTGCTGCCAGGAACGCTTAATTGTCATGTGAGCAGGTTGTTGTCATAGAAACTGAAAAGGCTTCTTAAAAGACCCTGAGCATTTTTTACGTGAATAAACTTTCAGGTGAAAAAATCAATTGACAGATCTGCGGAGGGTTATTTGCCCAACGTGCCGGAGAGAGGGCAATTACAGTGGAACAGCCCCTTCAAGGGGCATCCGTTTAAATGCGGATTTCATCCTTAGATAGGACAGAAAGTCAGAGTCACTTTTCATTGAGGGCTTCAGATCATCACAAAGAATAACGTTCATTTATTTCCGAGGATGTAAAATGTATCTTCTGAGCGGAAAGCAGCTGCTTTATTAGATATAAGAGGCTCTGACAAACAGACGGAGATGAAGCCAATAAGGGACGCTTTATTTATACGCCAAAGAACAAAAAAGACATGGTGTTTTCCGCATGTGTTTGCATTTCTAATGCCGATTCAAAGCTCGTCCGCGCGTCAAACTCAAAGTGACCCTGACAGATGTTTGATCGCGGATCCGTCTTGATTTGTGTCCAGAAACAGAAAATTCTGTCGGTAGAAAACGAAGATTTGGCAGGAGAGAAAATATCTCACTTTACATCAGTGTGGAGTCGGCTGATATAATTACGTCTGCTTTGTACCAAACGGTTTCCAAGAACACCACCTCAAGAGGATGAACGGGTGATAATGCCGAGGTATTTAACATTAGAAAGAAATCAGCGGCCATTCTAATGCCCACCGTATACGTTCACTCACACACAGTATATTTATATATTATTATATATATATTTATACTGTATACTCCAAAATCGAACACAAATGAAACCGAGAGCTGAAAACAAAAAAAACAAATTTTCGTTTTCATTTTGTTGGTTTTCCACTCTCACTCTTATTCACGTGCTCGCTCACTCTCACACTCTCTCAATGTCTCCCTACTTTCTCTGTGTTTCTTGTGTCCTTTTCCAGGGTCCATCTTCTTCTCTGCCTCTTCTTGTTCTTCTTTCTTCAACTGCTTGTCCCCAACATTCCGCTCAATTATCCCGAATCACTTCGGTGAAAGGGCACACCTTTCCCTCCCAATTAAAGGGCTGGGGGAGGGGTTTCTCAGTGGCTCCGCCCTTTTGAGTATTGAAGACAGATTTGTGAAGAAAGAGAAGAAAGAAGGTGAGTGCACATACATATATATCACTGTTAAAGAGAGTTTAGTAAGAGGGTTAGAGGATCCTTTACAGAATTGATTTACAAGGTATTGGATATTGTAGAGGAAGGCGGAGAAGATCTGGTTAATCTTGTGCTTTTTATCTTGTTACAGATTCATTTCATTTTGGAATTCTAGAATTACCGAGTCACGCGCACTTTCTTCTGTCAGCGTTTTTCGGAGTCTTTTGCTCTTTGCGCTCTTGGGATTTGAAATTTTTTTTTCATGCTTAACATGAACTTGCCGGCCTTTAACACAGTTGTGGGATCAATGCAAATTAGCTTGAGCTGCTTTTTGTAAGAGCAGACGGCGTGCGGGAGACGCCTTCCTCGGCATATCAAATATATGCTGGATACTTTCAACATAAAAGACCCCAGGGGCCCCGTGTAAGTCCTGTTACACGGTAATGTCTGTTTAAAGTGCTCATCACGTGTCATCTGAAGCATGATGGAAATTGTTGCTGGCCCCCGGGTCCCCTTTAGAGCCTGTGCAGAACCCTTCGTACCCCGGAAAGGCTATCATTATTTCTTCCACGCTCTCCCGTCCCATTGGAGCGGTCGGGATCGATGTGATGGTTTCTTTGTTTGGTTTGAAAAGCTGGGCTCAGACCTCATTTTGCTTATAAAGGGAAAGGTTAAAACCTCGGCATTTCAGCCTTACTTACAGTGCAGAGCACGTTATTCCCAGACAATGGCGCGTCCGTCAGGGCCGGCATTCCCTAACCCTTCCTGGCAGAGCACGCAGTGAGGACGGACTCCGAGACAAGTCAGTTTTAATGACCGCTCTGATGCCAAGTACAAGAAGACACAAAATAAAATGGAGAAAGAAAACAATCAATAAAAGCATTAATTGAGCCTCTGGAGCTGTGGAGAGAGCGTTGTCTGCCTCTAATTTATGTTCCTTTCTAATGAGACCGAGCGTTACTGCATTTAGCATGCAATCCAGCTGATGAAATTGATTGCGGCGTTACACGAGACATGCGCAGAACAGCCATCTGAACATCACATGTCCTGCTCATGCGTCCTGCGCCTCCGTCGCGATCCCAGTCTGGGAATGATTGGTTAATCATTTCAGAGGGAAATCGGATGAAATTAAAATAATGCAAGCTCATTTGGTACTTACATTTCAGCAAATCATACAAAATATGTCTAAAGAAGAGACCTCTGAGGTCCTCAAAGCTTATGTAACTACATATTTTTCCATGCTGGCCCAATAAAAGGCATAAGGTATACCCCCCCAGCAGGCGTCCGGTACCCATGGGTATATTTTGCTATATAATATATATACATTATTAGCAAGCTGCACCCACGTTAAAGTCCAACAATTAATGAGATACAGTGTATGTTTGAGAATTCACCAGGACACCAAGATGGCAGCCAATTTATCCAGCCGCCCCATGTGGCCCTTTACATCCATCCCAGTCAGAGGCTCCTGCCAAGGGCCCGTTCATCCGTGTAACTTGAAGAAATATTTAAGATGCATTTGCAGGAGTTAGAGTGAAAAAGTATACGGTATGGTAACTACATATAATGACATCACAGTCCTCGTGTGATGCGTATGGCAGCAGAAACCCAGACAGAGAGTGAGGTTTCAGCCGGTTCTACGTGTAACACAGACACGCTCCTTTGGCATGATTACAAGAAATAACCGCCGTTTTGGAACTCGGGAGCGCTGGGTTCACATACAATGCAGAATAGCTGGGTGTAGAAGAAAAACATTCGCAATTTCCAGGACTTAATCCGGGTTCATGCACCAAATCCAGTCCGTGTCCTTTTACATCATGGCGCCCATACCGCTGCTCAGAAAAACAGAAAGCAAGCAGCCATTGCTGCGCTCACAGGCTAATGGACTCATTTTTCTGTCCGTTATGAATTTATTTGCTTGCGCCCGGGGTCAGCCGCTGACGGGCGATTCATTAACCGCCTCTGCTTGGGTAAATGTTAAAAGTACACCGGAGGTCAGGGCTGATCCAGCGCCAGTCACGGTGACATACTTATGATTGAAGGATTACATTGCGTGTGCGTGTCTAAACGAGCACACGGTGACTCGGGTGATATTTAGCAGACTGTTGGCATTTTACAGAAGGGACGACAAAGCTACTAGATAAGCACCTGCTGCCGACACGGCGTATTAATGACACATTACGGCTGGTGCCACGTGGCCCCCAGGGCGATGCTGCAGAACAGTGGGGTCACTGCAGGAGAAAGAGGCCGAGCCTGAAATTAGGTGCCATGCGACCGGGTCGTAATTGTTAATTTTTCTGCTTCCGTTATACATCAATATACAACATGGACATCTGTAACGAGACTCGGAACCACAGAAATATGGCTAACTTCTATTAACTTTGTAAATGCCAGGGAGGTGGTAAACTTTAAGAAGTTATTGGAACCCAAAATATTGCTTTTTTATGTTGCAGATATGGAGCCTCGAGGATTCCTTTGTTGTTGGTTGCTTTAATGTCTGGTTCTAACGGCCGCCATCTTTGCTTGATTTCCGTCATTATTTTGCTGTAGCAGTCCTGCTAAATGCCAGGCACATGGGGCGCTGCCATTAATACCACCGCGTGCATTGTGTCTGATCAGCATTGGTGTGATTAGGCCCTACACACAAAATAAGTGATTTTCTATACAGATTCCCCCCACTGAAACGGAGCATTTTGGTCAGACTTGGTTTTGAGTAATGTAGCAACTTATGAAGGGCATTTATTGTGTAAAGGGGATATAATGTGTAAGGGGTATATAACCTGTAAGGGGTTTATAGCGAGGAGTGTATGGTGAGAGGTGCTGTCCTCACTTGTTCTCGGTGCTGTATTGATGGTGTCCCTTCTCGCTGTTCGGCCTCCGCATGATCATTATGAATAATGCAGGAATCCGCTCAGCGATTTGACGCGTTTTATTGGGGTCCAAATATTGGTCCGAATCCAACATGTTTCTCCACAGTTTAGGAGAAAAGTCTGCGCTCTGATTATTATTGAACATGGAATCACAGTCATATGAAGAACACAGAACACGCCGCGATCAAACCATTAATCTTCATTTTCTAAACAGTAACAGTCTTTGTAGCGGTGATTCTGTGGTGTGATACGCCTTAAGATAGAAGCTTATCCGGGGGTCTCTGTGTGCGAGGCCAATTTTGGCTCATTGATGGCAAAACAGGGGGCTGGAGAGTAGAAACAAAGGTCACTTTACGACATCAGGTTATCACCCTAGAACTTCATCAAACACCACCTGTCACTATGGTGACATGTATATTAACCATTGGACGGGGCCCCTTTTACCTCTTTGGCCCCAGGGCACCAACAGTGTTAATCGGCCCCTGACCCTGCTCCTGCATTAGACCAGTTACAATGTATCACTGAGTGCTGATGTGGACAAAGCTCTTCCTCGTATATATGTTCCACTCTGTGTATTGTATGTGGTGCGCAGAACACGTGTGCATGCGATCCCGATCACCCACCCTGCTGTTCCATAACCACGTTCTCACAGCCATAGACAAAACAGGGATTTTCTGTAACAGATTTGAGCTTTGCCAGCATGAGGCGCCAGCAGTTCTGTCGTTACTAATGCACCTTACAAATCTCTGGCAGAAAATACAATGAAGTGTTATCAACCAGCTCAGCAGGTTCACGGATCCCGGTAAAACTGTAAAGAGTTTTACAATCAGGAGAACGCAGTTCATAGAGTGTTCAGCGAGTGCTGCACTAGTTAGTGTTCCAACGTAAAATGTTTTGTGGTACATGTTATTATACCGACAACCCCTTAACTGCCACAGAGAAGCATGATCCAGCACCTAATAAGTTAATTGGAACAGTTGCCCCCATTCCTTTGCTGATTTACAATGGACAAACAAGACAGTTTACCCAGGTTTGAGTTGTAGGTGGAGTTGCAGAGGTGACTCCTTGACCTAACGTGAAACCACTTGAGTTAAGTTGAGCGCGTCTATCCTTGACTTGGGTCAGTTGATTATGCCAACAACTGAGTCCGTGAGAGGTCATGCTATGACTTAAATCGAAACCACTCAAGAGAACTTGACTAAGTCACCATGACCAGAATCTCCTAATTTTCCTAAAAACATTTGAGCTGAGTGCATCTTCCCTCAAGTTGGGTCAAGTTTATCACAGAGTTGCTCTTCGACTTGGGCAGCCTCATCAAGTTTAACGAAGCTCTGGCGTTTGGGTCATTTGCTTCCTCCTGGGAAATTGAGTAGATTTTGCCAAACTGAAGTGTGACTTTTCTCATTTCCATACCGAGAAGCTTGATTTGGCTATTTGAATAGTCACTCACTTTCAGCCAGCTCGGTGATGTATTCTCAATGCAGCTCAGACCTTAGTGAATAGTACCCTGGAACATTCATGTTCCCCTTCTCACATAGAGGATAAATCACTCTCAGCCAGTCTGCTTCTGGACTATGACACCAATTGCCCTCAGCCACAGTTTCTCCCGTCTGTCACTCTGTTCTGTATCCAGTTTATATTGCTCGGTTTCTGGAAGTGCGCTGGTCAAATATCCCCCTAGTTATCTGTATTGTGCCTTTGATCCTCTTTCCCGCAGTAACAAGGAAACCTACAGTTTGAAATGTACCGGATTTAGTATGATTTCAAAGTGCAATCTAGAATGAATTTATCCTGCCCCCCCCTCCCCTGCAACCCAAAAAGGGATAAAAGAATAAAAATAGCCAATAATTTGATAATTTGGGAAGAAGGAGGGCACCATTATCTGAGGCTGAGTCATTATGTAGGCAGCGGGGACGCGAACAAACAAAATGTACCAGACAGAAATAGAGGAAATTTCACTTTGGGAAATTGCAGCCACAAAAGAGGTGACGGTCCAGTATTTGTGAGGTAGTTTTGTTGATCACGTGTTTGATACAGAGGGTAAAAGACACACTGCGTCCGAGTGCTAGATCCCAAAAGAGAGCTCTGCACCCATGATCAGGTATTTAGGACAGGCTATAACTGGGACCACCTCCACTCCTTGAGTAACCTCAGAATGAGCCGGGAAATTACATCGAGCTCCTGGCTGTGGTCTTCACAAAGAATGATCTCCCTGTTCTAAAGGTTCATTGAATCCCCCAACTGTGTCGGCTGCAATTAGATCTAAACTGCTCTGGGTTACAAACCAGGGCCTGACTGGCATTTAAAAGGAATATAAAATGCATCTACTTCAAGTGCGAAATGTCCTAGAGGTGTCCCACTGAACGGACAGACATTCAGAACTCATGGGCACGGACAGGCACCTCTGATACACCCGCTGTACTATTATCGTGTCCGAGTATCGCGGGACACGTGCTCCCTGGCAGATGGCTGCAGGTCCTACATTCTTCCTTTCTTCTGCTGTTTACCTGAGTCTTGTGAATTGCATTATATGTGTAATGGAAACACAGGCTTTAGGGATGCAGACTGACCGCAAATCACTCAGCGCTTGACCTAAAGACCGTTTTTTCTGTGCACCCAGCCTTCCAAGTCCACAGGACAGTTGAGGGGTCGATATGTTTCCAGGACCCAAGGATTTGGCTCAATCCAGAACTTTCAATCCAGAAAGCTTCCTTAACCAGATGGACGTCCTATGGGGTTAATAGTGACTGTAAAAAGTTTACGTTGGTCAATATTTCCAAGAACCTGTAATGAGAACGTTCCATAATTCACTAAGCTGCGTGATGCGCTCAGCAGGACTCCTCGGGGAGCCTCTCACATTCTTACAATATCATCTAAAAAGCATCCGTTGGTCTTAAAGTAAGAGATATCGGGGATGAATCCAGAGAAACAGGATCTGTTTTGGTTGAAGCCGAAGTGTCTTCTTCTGTTGTCTCTCAGAAATCTAGCCGTCCGCATGCAGCCAGAGACGGTCTCTGGTCTATAAGCCTCTCGATAAATTGAATTAATTACAGCTGCTATTCATGTAAAATGTAATGGTGCACAGAAGACATCTTCACTGCGAAACAGAGCATAGGAGCAACTCCAAGGAAAAGCCCCATTTATCACCAAAATGAGGAGGTTGCACTGACTCCTTAATAGCAAATTCACAAAATCTAGAGACTGGTCAAACAAATGTATTTTTTTTTTTTATTTAAAGGTCACGGTTTCTGATTTTTTTAACCCCTTAATGACAAAGCCCGTACATGGTACGGGCTCAAAATGCATTGTTTTCAATGGGTTTTGGGACCGCCCATTGTCCTTAATGGGTTAATGTGAATCATTTCAGTTGACATTTTCTTGAGTTTGATTGCAAGCTCTCGAAGTCACTGTCATTATCAATTTCTAAATGCAAGAAAAGTCAAGTATTCAGCAAAACGGAGAGATTGCCGAGTACCCTGGGGGACACGGGGTCCCAGTGGCCTCTGCATATCCTATTGTTGCTTTCTATAGATTTGCAGCGGGAAGTCTGACTTTCCATGCGGAACGTTCTCGTTCTCTGTCACATATGGAACCTTCTCAGACAGATATGTTTCATCTCCATGGAATCTGTTTGCTCATCCCTAATGATAACATTAAGTTCCAAGGCTCCTCGGGGACGGAGCGCGAAGTCTTGTAACAACATGTATCTTCCCCTGCATTAAAATAGGAGCATTAATGATCCTCTTTGAAACAGGATGGGCCCCACGGGGCCTGCCAATTATCTCAGACAACACAGAGCTGGTTCTTATACACAGACACGGGTCGCGCTGTCTAGTATCCACTCATTAATAACCCGTTCGCTGGTTAATATCTGCAGGAAGGAGCAGAGTAGGGCAACGGGACAGATTAGAAATAGGGGAACAGAACCAAGAGTAACCGGGATAGGGCACTTTAAGTATAGTGGGTGTCTTTAACCGTCTGAGTGCTGGAGGTATCTTATCCCAGCCTCTTTAGAATTCAAAGAGTAAAACCTTTAAGATTTAATTAGCGTTAGAGAAACGCGTCGGAATATTGTTATTTACAGAGTACGGTTAATGGCACATTCAGTGGCAGAGGGTCATGGTCCTCATGTTATGTAGAATAAATGTAATTTTTCTGAAAAGATTGGATGGAGTTTAAGTTTATTAGTCAACTTGTCATTTTGTTCCAATAAAATTCCCGGCTCAAACACCACACTGAGCTGATGCTTTACGGCAAAGCTAATTAAGTCTGTTACTCTATAGACCATTTTTAATTAATCTGCGTAATTAAAACAGAGGCATTCCATTGTTTCCCACAGGTAGTATACTTACAGTTATCAGTAGAATCGCTTTACCCTTTCCAAATTAGACACCAGACGCGAATATGTGGGCAAGGGCTTGACCACAGGTTTATTGAACACATATCCCTCGCCAGGTCAAGTTGAGGACGTTATCCATTTTGATTTAGCATGCCAGGCAGTTATACCAATGTGCCATAAGCCCCCACTGGCTTGGTCTCTCCCAGTTTCCACAGTTGCGGATACCATATAGTCATCTAAGGAGCCGACAAGGTGACCACCATCACGACACCAGCCTAGAAAGCTGAGGATGGTGATGCTCCCCTTACATGACGGTCGGTATAACTGGAGGAACCCAAGCCCATGCCCACACCTACTTCTTTATCCATCCGGAGATATCGATCTACACATTTTATTCAAGCCTCCAATAAAGTAGGATACTCAAGGATCGATCAAAACTTCCGTGGAACTCAAAGGAAGCCTCCACTGTAAGGGCAACGTAAACATTATCCCATCATCCTGACTGGGACCTGGGGAGATGTAAAATTTCCGGAAATTCCATGGGGAGAAAAAAACTATTTTTTTTTTCAGGGAAAAAATTAAATTTTTAGAAAAATTGGAAAAAAAAGTGCAGAGTGGGGTAGTTTTACAAATTTGAAATTATTTTGTTACACTGTGAACATGAAATGCAGTGCATATAAAAGTATGATGCTTGAAATAAAAGTACAGCTTATCCAGTAAATAATAAAAGAAATTAGCTTTTTAAACTTTATTTTTTGTTGCAAATGGAACAAGGTCTGTATGTGTTAAGAACATTTCAACTAACCCCCCCTTAACCTCAAATGCAACAAAATAAACGAAGAAACCATCAACACAAGAAAATATAAAAGATCTCCTCTAATCCTCAGGCATGGATTGGACCGGGAGAGCGATCACAATCGCCCAATCAGATTGCACCTTAGCACCAAATGCAAATAAAAAAGTTAAGTAACTGGCTTTGGGAGGAACGGAACAAATTTTCCCCATTTTTTTAAGTTTTTTCCCCCAAGACCTTCCCATCTGTACTCGGACAACAACAACATTGTAATGACATCATAATAAAAAGTGTGCCAACTCCACATAGTGGCTGGTATCATTTATATCTTTTTGGGGGGGGACAAGGTTTATAATGGGAATGTGTTTTGGCGACAAAATTTGCTCTTTTTTTGTTACAGTTAGAACTAGGAAGTCACTAGCAATGGAAAGCTGTTTTTTGGACAAAGCTGGCAAAAGGAAGGTGTTTTTTGGTACAAAGTTTGCAAAGGGAAGGTGTGTTTTTTGGGACACGGAAGGTTATATTTATAATTTACTGTATTGTATTTCATTTTCAAGAACATATTTACACCAATATATATTTCATTTATACATTACAAATCGGTACACTTTTTTTGCAGTTTATCATATATAGTTAGTACATGTTTTAAAATTTAATACATGTTTTAAAAGTTCCTGCGTGTTGAGAAACAATAAAAAATATGCTTGACATGTATAGAAGTGTAAGTCAGTCCCGAGCATAACATGACCTCTCCTACCCGCAATGTCTCTTTCACAACCATTAACAGCAGGGATGACCCAATAATTATAAATATTAACAATAAATCTAACGATAATGTTAATCCCCACTTCTTTAGGAGTCTAAATAATAGTAAATCTAACATCTACATAGACATGCAATGTCCCTGGGCCATAAAACCTGTCTCTTCTGTATCCTCGCCATTACTTCAGCAAAGCCTCTGTCTCTTTTGGGGCAATTAGAGAAATATACAAAGTGCCTGAGAGGTTTTAAGACCCTCTGTAGCAAAGCTAAAAAATAAGGGGTCAGCTCCGACCCACAAGACCCATCAATTTAATCTAAAACTGGAAAAAGGCCTGAACCTTTACTTATCTAAAGGCTCCCTGCTACTCACTATATACTACAAGTACTTACTACACTCTGGCTGTCTGGGAGTGGCAGGAGTCTGATTCCATGTATCTGGTGCCAATAGACTTTGCTGTGATCTCAGCTCCAGGCTGTCAGGCCTTCTGAAGAGATCTCTGCTTATTCACTGGAAGCTGTCTGAGAGTAACAGGAGTCTGAATCCATTTATCTGCTGCCAATAAACTTTGCTGTGATCTCAGCTGTCAGGCCTTTGAAGAGATCTCTGGTTATTCACTGGAAGCTGCCTGAGGGTAACAGGAGTCTGAATCAATGAATCTCCTGCTAATAAACTTTGCTGTGATCTCAGCTCCAGGCTGTCAGGCCTTTGAAGAGATCTCTGGTTATTCATTGGAAGCTGCCTGGGAGTAGCAGGAGTCTGAATCCATGGATCTACTGCCAGTGCACTTTGCTGTGATCTCAGCTGTCAGGCCTTTGATGAGAGCTCTGGTCATTCACTGGAAGCTGCCTGGGAGTAGCAGGAGTCTGAATTCCATTTATCTGCTGCCAATAAACTTTGCTGCCATCTCAGCTCCAGGCTGTCAGGCCTTTGAAGAGATCTCTGCTTATTCAGTGGAAGCTGTCTGAGGGTAACAGGAGTCTGAATCCATGGATCTCCTGCTAATAAACTTTGCTGGGATCTCAGCTCCAGGCTGTCAGGCATTTGAAGAGATCTCCCATTCACTGGTAGCTGCCTGGGGGTAACAGGAGTCTGAATCCATGGATCTACTGTCAGTGCACTTTGCTGTGATCTCAGCTGTCAGGCCTTTGAAGAGATCTCTGGTCATTCACTGAAAGCTGCCTGGGAGTAGCAGGAGTCTGAATTCCATTTATCTGCTGCCAATAAACTTTGCTGTGATCTCAGCTCCAGGCTGTCAGGCCCTTTGAAGAGATCTCCCATTCACCAGAAGCCGCTCTCTGCTGTATTTCTGTTTGTAATAAGAAGACAAGATGGCCTCCTCTGGCCCTGTTGCTGCTATTAGAAGGCTGCATGTGGTAACCTGGGCTTACAGTTCTCTCCCGGCATCAGCGCTCGGCCCGGCAGTGCCAGGTCAGAATGTTAATGTGAGAGTGACAGTCCGTGCCACGCGCTTTCCTCACTTGTGACAGGACTCCATTACACAGAATGGCCTCCATTTTCTGCCGCACTGAGATTAATCGCAGGAAACCTAAATCAGGGGCTGCGGAAGTCTGCAGGTTTCAGGGGCCGCTCCTGCAGCTTCTCAGCATCAGGCCTGATACCAAGCAATGAAAAGGAAAGTTCTAGAACTTCTTCCTGCCTCATCCTGGCTGTAAAAAATGGCGAGGCAGCAGCACCTCAGCTCACATACCTGCCTGATACAGAGCTGACCAATGAAGGACAAGGACACAAAGCGTTTCTGCACAGCCCCTTTATATTCAAAAACAACTTTATACACAAAACTTTACATTCAAACACAACTTTATACACAAAACTATATATACAAAAACTACAAAAATAAAAAATAAAACCAAATAGGAAACGTATTTTATTCTGATTCTGGGAATAAATATAAATAATGTCACATTAAACACATTCACAAACTATCTCTTCTAATGAAAAGTGCCCGGTTCCGCTCTCCATACCCGTCACGCATCTCAGTATTTTCACAAAATGTATATTTCGGTTGAAGCCCAAATGACGGATTCCGGCCTTTTTTTATTTTGTTTTATTTTCTGCTCGACCCGCTAAGACGACGCGCGTTATGGAAAGTACAGACTCCTCGGCTCTTCCGAATCACCCCCCGGGGGATAATAAATGCGGCATCTACTTAATAAATACATACTGATATTTCATATCTAATTGCTTCCATTGGGATAGTGAATATATAGGGGGAGCGGAGAGGACGTCGTAAGTCAGGAGGAACATAAAATGTACGGGTAATAAAAGTGGCTTCTCAGGAGTCTCCGTGATCATAATGAACGGAAACCACATCCGTCTTCCCATCAGGGTCTGTCCGGGATATGATCGGTGGGCAAACAGAGAGCGACGGCGGGATGGCGTTTATTCCAAAATATGGCTTTCACGCCATCGTTGCTCATTGAGCGGAATTCTTTATAACTCGTTATTGTGTCAGGTTTATTAATGAATTCCGATAATCTACGTGTTTTTAATAGTCACCCGCTGCTTATGGTGACCGCTCTCTGCCAAGTCTTTACGTGAGCTCCTGTACCTGCGCGGGTCGGCGGATGTCATAGGAACATACATAGAACCTATACCGCCAGTGACGGTGTTTGGGCCGTTGACTACCTCCCGTCCTTGGGGTAAATACGTACCCTCAGGGGGCTTCTTAAGGACCTTGAAAGCACATTAAGAGGAGAATAAAATAATTTCTCACAATTCATAAGTATGTAAAACATTACATTTATTTATATGGCGCTAACAGATTCCGTAGCGCTGTTACAATCAGTCGGATAATTTAAAGTCACTCACTATAGCAAAAGGAGAAGAGGGCCCGGCTCCCAAGAGCTTACAATCTAGTCAGTGGTTGAGGGGGAAGTGATATAGGGGGCATGCGGAGTTGTTTAGGGCTCTGTGGGTCAGATCTTTAGCTAAAATCAAAATTTACCGCTTGACTTTGCAACGCATGCCCCTTCCTAATGGTGTTGGACTCCAATTCCCATTACACCCTCTGAGCATGATGGGAGTTGTCATGTAACTTTAGTGGAAAAGGTCAAAATCGGCCATCTTTAAGCTTATCTCTTGCGAAAACCATCATGTGCGATCCCCCCCATGCTGTAAAGGAACGCGCAATACACACCAACCCAGACCCCGCTCCTGCGCGGAATTTCTCATTCCTGCTGAAATGTTACCGAGAATATTCTCCATTTTCGAGGACGGCCCAGCATGGCAGCCTCAGGATTTGGAATCGTCCAAATCCAGACGCCGATCCTTCATCGGATTTCCTTTGTTGTTTAATAAACGACGGGATACATTTAATTCCGATACATCTTTATTTCACAGCCTTGCTTCTCTTATCTCCTAAAACCCCCTTCGGCTCGTTCGACGGACTGGCTTGAGAATAATTAACGTCCTTTGATAGGCGCAATAAAAAGATTCGTTAATTGTGTTATTAATAAAGTTAACCGCGTTTGCGGAGTGTCGGACGCCGCAATATTTTCTCTGTGATTAAAACTCTTTCATCACGATGTTTCGAAGTCATTTAAAGCAGAACATGCCTAATGCTAATTAGCACCAAATTAATTAGCAGAGATCCCGTATCATTAATAATTATTGCTGATTTCATAGGAGAATTTAATTTATAAAAACGGACACGCCGCTGGGCGTCCGGATCTGGACGAAAGCCTCTAAAAGAAAGTCTTAAGACGCTGCCGACTCTCCCGGTCTCCGTTTCCTATTGGCCCGGCGCGGTTTCTGTAAGTATGCGGCCAATGGGAATTTTTTTTTTTCATAAATGGGAAATTTGCATTGATTGTAGTTACTGAGATCTTCTCCCCAGCAGAGTTGATTCTGAATGCAAATTGAAGATTTTCTCGGAGGTGTCACGTAGAATGTGGCCGTTATATCCGCGACGTGTCTCTATTGGCTAATGACTGGCCATTTGTTGGATAAAATGTTAATTATTCAGCTCCTTGGTATGCAATATACACAATATAGCCATGGATAATTAGATAGGACACGGGGACCTCTCCCTGCCGGGATCTACGAGGGAACAGCCACCAAGTTCAGCACCCGGACAGCGACCGATTCCGGCCCCCGAGATACGGCATAAGTATTTTCCCCAATCTCCTTTTATCCTTTCCTCTTTCTCTCTTTTCTTTCTCCTCTCTCTTCCTTTCCCTTCTCTCCAATCTGCCTCAGTCTCTCCCCTATACTGAGCTCCCCCCCATCTACACCTTAGCCTTCTCTCCTCTTAGCCTCCTCCAGCCTCAATCCTCTCTCTCTATTCCCTTTGCCTCTGCCTTTTTCCCCCTCTCCCTACCCTTTACCGAGGGTTATCGGAGGGGTAAGAATGACCCACCCACTGTGGGGTAAATTGGGATATGTTGGTTGTTAAACCCAGCTGGTGCTTGGCCTCGAAGAACATGGGACTCCGAGTATATCTCAGGATGATCGATGGGGTCGGCTGACGTAACGCACCCCCTGCGCCCCCCTCTCCCATTTACAATTCTGCTAAACATGCCCGCTTTTCCTGATTACATGCGCGACAACTTCAAAACAATAAAATCTTTATCACTCGCACAGCGCTAACGCACCAACCCTCAGAAGCAGCAGCCCCAGGGGGAGAATTAACCTGACCAAAGCTAACGACGAACAATAAAAGAGAAATGATTAGCGGTGATGAAAGTATTTAATAATAATTGAGATTCAGAGGCATATCCAGGAGAACTGATTGAGCTCCCGTACAGCATGTGACCGGGTGGCTTCATAAACCTCGGACCCCGGTTAACGAGGAAAGGCCCCCCGGGGCGCCGAATATTGATAGGGTGGGTGTGCAGGATTATGGACAAACACAGGGACACCATAAAGGGGGTGAGAGGTCCACAGAGACGGTTATTGGGATTTTAGAATTCAATATACACAACGGTTTTGGGACAGATAACGAGAAACGCACAGAAATGTTTTACCAGAAGTCATTTGTATCCGGACATCGGAGTGACGCGGAAAGAGTAACGGAACCTGCTGCTCCCGCACAATAAGAGGGCATGAGAGCAGAGTATTTGGGTCTCTCCATGGAACCTCCATCCCCGTTTAAATCCTCCATTCACTCATATCCTCTGATATAACTTCTCTCCTCCTTTGCAATGACTACCCTCCTACCCGGCAGTGGCTCCTCTCATCCCTTTTAGTGACCCCTCTCCTCTTTTTTATTGACTCCTCTTCTTTTTAGTGACTCCTTTCCTCTCTTTTAGTGACCCCTCTCCCCCCCTTTCAGTGACTCCTCTCCTCCCTTTTTAGTGACTCCTCTCCTTCCTTTAAGTGACTCCTCTCCTTTTTTATTGACTCCTCTCCTCCCTTTTAGTGACTCCTCTCCTTCCTTTAAGTGACTCCTCTCCTCTTTTTTATTGACTCCTCTCCTCCCTTTTAGTGACTCCTCTCCTTCCTTTTTAGTGACATGGCCTGATGGGACCCACAATTAGGGAGACATAAAAAAGCCCAATAAAGTAGGAATATGGGTTTCCAACATTTGAAAGCGTTATTTACAGTTGCAGGCGTATGTAACGGCTGGATACCTACACCCCGTCCTGTCCCTTTAAATCTAAAATCCTTACATTAAAGAGACAAATTGTAGACGTTTTACCTGGGAAAGCCATCAGCCGGGTTTGTAATGCTTATCGGCACAATTTAATTAAATTCACGCATAAACCGCCAGGCCCATATCTGTGTGTTTAGTATTAAGACAAAAACACATCTTCTCATGTATAAAGTGTAATAGTCCGTGCACAGGCGATAAATCTCTGATTTACTTCCCTTTCATTGTTCATTTTTTTCACTTATGTTTTATGACTGTTTGAATTAATTTGAATTAAATGTAATTAGGTTTTAGATTGGACGCGGGATTTCAGCGCCGTCTGTATATTAACAGCAGCGCTTTACTTTACGATGGATTTTTTTTTTCTTCGGTTTATCGACGTTGGGATTGAGGCTCCTGGAGAGGCAGAGATTGCTTTGTGGGGCTATTATATGCCATTATGGGGGGTGTTAAAATGCCAAGAAGCGCGTCGGTCGGAGAAGGTTCCAGCCATGACCCACCTCATTTTATTTTTCCACGTTCGTGACGTGGGACGCGTTTTACGTCTCCAGGTGTTGGTAGCATCTTCTCAGATCTGGGGCACTACATGGACCTCTTATCACACCCTCATGCATGTTCCCCCGACACCCTCTGCCCCGTACCTCCGCGGCCCCCGTCCACCATGCCGAGCGCCAGGATACCCGGCTGGTAAATGCCCGGCTGGTGTAAATGCGATCTGCCCCTGGTTACACAGCAGTGAAGCTGCCGCCGTCCGTGATTAAAACTCCTCTTTACTCTGTGTAATTAAGAAATAAAAAGTAAAATGTCAGGGAATGATTAAAAGACTTTATTTCAAATGGAATATCATAATTCGCTCAGTGCCGGAATTCTAATTACTTATCAGAAGAGCACAAAATGAACAAGAAACTGGATTCCAAATGTAAGACGGGAACCGGAGCCGTAATCTATATCCGTCCTGCTAAAACAGGACAGGGGGGGATGTTCCAGGATTTCTCCTACATTGGAGCGCATGTTTGTTGGTCCTGTTTTTAGGTTTATTATCTGTTTTTTAATGAAGTCACGAGGAATTTTCCGTAGGTTTTGCTGTCTTTGTTGGACGGGTCGGGTTTGGACGTTTCTTCTCCCTTTTCCCCGAGTTTTCCGTTGCGACCTCCTTGGTTTTTTTTTCCAGGTCCAATAGTTGGCTGTGTATTTGTCAGAGTTGGCGATTGAATCCCGGTTTCCGCTTGCGTTGTCATTTGTATGCAGTGACCTCTCGTTACTGTTTTACATGCAAACATCGCTGCGCCCTCCCGACGGATCTTTGTTGTGTTTAAAATAATCCATAGATATTCATTTGTGTTTACGCAGGATCATTTCCCGCCGCTTTCATTAAGTCGTGACCTTCAATATTCATCGTTCTTCGAGCATTTTATTTGGAATGGTGCATTTGTGCCGTGAAATGTAACGCAAGCGAATGGACATCTTCTAAATCTTTAATATGTTTTATGAGGGTAAAATCCGGGTCACTAAGCGGTTCCTTCATTTGTGAACTTCTTTACCCTAGCGGGCGAGTTGGCAAAATCCTCAAGAGGAGGTGAGATGATCCAGAACCGGTCAAACATTCCTGAATGACTGACCTGATGACCGGTTCAACCAACTAACTTAACAAGTGTTGGGTTCAACTCAACCCAAACCGTCAAACTCAACAGCAACGGAACTTGTAGTAAATAGACAACGTCGAGTTTGGTTCGTCCAACGAAGTTGAGCTTTTATTAAGATCCCATAATTCAACTAAAAAAATTGGATTTTCGAAAATTATAGATAAATTAAATTATAAGTCATTATTATAAGCTTTAGGAGTTATAGACTCCTTTACACTAAAGTGACATAGAGAGTAAAGGCGGAAAGGAACCCATTGCTCTATCTCGTCTCGCTTATTAGTTCTTTTGGAAGACTTTACACTCATCCCTAGCTTTCTTGGATCCCTTAATGCTGATTGAAGCGATGTATCTTGGACAGGCAGTAACATTAAGAGCGGTGATTGGTGATTCTCTAGCTGAGAGAACCCCGTGATATATTTGTAGGCACACGCCAGCAATCGCTGTTACATTGTATTTGATGTTCCCTGGAACACCAGTTAAGACCCCGCCGATACAGCGAAGCGCTACCACAGGTTTATGCGGCCCGTGCGGCGCGATGATCCCATACCCGGGGTTTTGCTGTGATTTCCCCGCGTATTCCGTATATTCTGGAAGTGACAGCTCTCAGTGCAGAGCCCCCTCAAATCTCAGCATCTCAAACAGACACAAAGAGCGGCTGTCTAATTATCTGATCTGCGGGAGATGTTAATGAGCTCCAATTACTGAAATAAATCTTCCATGTAGCCAGATCAGATCTGCAGGAGTCTCTCTTCCTCTCTCTGTTCTCCGGTCTCTCTCTTTACCTGCTTCATCTCTCTCCCCCTATCTATATATCGGTGTCCCCATGTATACGTCTATCTCAGTTTGTCACTTACCCCCTCTGTATCTCTCCCTTGGCTTTTTCTTAACGCTGCCGGTCTGTCACCCCTCTTTCTTCCTCCGGTATTCTTGTAGTTCTACAGAATGGTTACAAAGTAAAATCGCTTATTTGAATTCCTCAATCACATATCATATCAGATTTAGGTTAAAAGATATGGTTTTGGGACATTTTGCGGGGGATTGGAGCTATTTTATTATAATTTCAGTGTAACCTGTGACATGACCAGTAGAGGGCATCAGCTAACACAGCAGGATCTTCCCATACAGGGTGAATTTGGGGTATTATCAGCCCCAAAGAGTGTCAGAGAGGGGCTTTTGCTGGATACAGTCACCATCTCCCCAGCAGTCGAGGAGTTAACCAAGCCCGCAGCATTAGTTTAATCGCTGATATTTGGGGCAGTTTCAGGGAAAGTTGAGATTTTTGTGCTCCGGTTCCTAATGCTTCACTGCGCTCCATTTGGGCAAAAAAACAGCTCATTCATTCTCATTGTGGATGTCAAATCGCTGAGTGGCTGATAAAGCACTTACCCCTCACTCGCTCCTCCGCTGGGGTTAGTCTGCGTGTGTATTTAGGGGGGGGCAAAATGCCTCAACACCTCGTTTAACCCTATAAATCCCCAAGACCTAAAAAGTCAGATTCAGGTTACCGGTGGCTGGATAAATGCACCAATAATCCGAATATGAAATATCTCCAAATTTGGATAAAATTTCCCTGAAAACGTAATGTTTCTTAGCGGAAGAGCTGTTCGTGTTTGGGAAAATGCCCCCCCACATCATGTTCCTCTAAGTGATGAATGTTCCCCCTCTCCTGTGTCTTCCGGCTCCGTCGTTTGTCTCTGTCCTTTCGGAGCTTTTGCAATCAGAACATAAATCCGCAAAGAGCAAAAAAACACGAATTCCACTGAAAAAAGGTTTCATTTCTGCAAAGCGGAATGATCTCGCGCACCAATCCCGGCTTTGTTAATGGAACTTAGTTTTGGCTTATTGTAGGATCTCACAATTCGAGCCAAATGGCTTTTAACCCTTTGCTGATTGTTTATACAGTAAAGAAATTGCTGGCTTAATAGGTAGTAACCGGGGGCTCATAAATGCCACAAAGTGGCCTCTTATCAAAGCCAAACATCACAGAATCGCAGAGGTATCAATGTTAAAGCAGCTGATTATAGGAACGATAGATAGATAGATAGAAATAAAATGAGTATATGGCTGGATGATAGATCCCTATAGACGGGGTTGGCCAGTTCCTTGACCTCAATGAGCTTCTTTGGTGGAAAATCTCAGGAAATCTGTTGCTGAGCGTCGCAGTTGAGGGGGTTACAAGTGCCCTTGACTGGGGTAAGAGGGCTGTATGGAGGACATGGGAGGCATTTGTCCTGTGAAGCCAAGGTCACCCTATCCTTGTCCAGAATCCGCTATCGCACACAATTCCCTAAAGCGGCAGTGTTTTTTTTGTATATTTAACTCCTCGTCTGATCGATGGCGTCAAACTCAGTCGACTAATTGCCTCCTTGTTAAAGATCAGCAGGGAATTCATTTTCTTCTCTGCCCTGGATATTGCTTATTTAATCCCTCGTGTACAGCAGGCAGTAAATGCTGCAGTCACTAAGGGGTTATTCCATTGAAGGTTTGCTGGTGCTGCAGTCAGTAAGGGGTTAATCCATTGAAGGGTTACTAGTTCTGCAGTCAGTAAGGGGTTGATCTATCGAAGGGTTACTGGTTCTGCAGTCAGTAAGGGGTAATCCATTGAAGGGTCATACTGGTTTCGCCAGCAGTAGGGCGTTGATCACGATAGATAGCACTTGTTACTAGGCTGCAGTCAGTAAGGGCGGGGTTTTAAAATTTTTTTCCCCCCATTGAAGGGTTACTGGTTCTGGCAGTCAGTAAGGGGTTGCGTCCATTGAAGGTACGTTCGCTGTCGGGTAAGGGGTATTAATCCATTGAAGGGTTTACTGGTTTCCTAGCCTGTCCGATAAGGCGCGTTCAATCCATTACGGGTTTTACTGGTTCTCCGTCAGTAAGGGGCATTAATCCATCTGAAGGGTTACTGGCGCTGCATGTCAGTAGGGTTAATCCAGTTGAAGGGTTTACTGGCGCAGCTGAGTCTCAGTAAGGGGTTAATCCATTGAAGGGTTACTGGTTCTGCTCTCAGTAAGGGGTTAATCCATTGAAGGGTTACTGGTTCTGCTCTCAGTAAGGGGTTGATCCATTGAAGGGTTACTGGTTCTGCAGTCAGTAAGGGGTTAATCCATTGAAGGGTTACTGGCGCTGCAGACGAGCCATCCGTCAGGCAGAGAAGGTCAGGCTCAGTAATTATGGCGCTCTAAGGATGGCTGAGATATTAGCGGCCCCCGGCTCTTCACTCTTTTCCCTCGATGCTAATGTCACCCGAGGTCCTGGCACCGTCTCAGCTCGTAACTGCCCCCGGCCCCCCGGCCCTCAACATCTATCAGCTTTTTGTGCCACATTAATATTTTGAGGCCCTCCGGCGACGTGTCCTGCGGTGACATTCGTGGTTATAAAACAAAGGATCAAGGGGCAGCCGGGGGATTTATTGATGGCTGCCCGTTCCGTGTCACTGAGTGTCCTCAAACTTATGAAACAAGGGAAATATCTCAGATCCCAAACTTCCGCTACTGCCCTCTTACCCCCTTACATCACGCTGCGTCCCGCTAATACCACATACTACTAATACTAACTAATAAAACTAATACTAACCTACTAATACCGCTAACGAGCGCATCGGATTCTCGATGTAACAAACAGGAGCATGGACCCCTAGGCAGGAAACAGCCTGCGTCGGGCCACGCCCCCAAAATACTATGTTCATAAAAGGCAATGAGGGTGTGACCTCCATGTTAAACAGGGTGTGGCCTGGAAAGAAGGAGGAAGTGGGTGGTGCCTCCTCACCAACTAACACGCCAACTCACTCTAACACCATACACCTCATCTCCTTCCTCTACCTCGCACCACTAACTAAACGCTCACCTCTGACACTATAGCGCCATACATCAGCACACGTACATACTTATTCTACACGCACAAAACGAGGATCTCCTCCGTACCGCGAGAGCGTAATGTAAAGGGAGCCCCGGGGCTACAGAGTTTAGTTACCGAGCGTCTTCTCCCCGGAGGCTGACGCTCCCCTCGCTGAGCCGGTGGATCTTCTAACGAGCGCAAAGCGGCGGGTCGGTGTAAGCACAGCATCGGCGCGCGTTACGGATGCTAATTGCACGCCATCTTTTAATTGAAAAACAACTTTAAGACTTGGCTCATTTGCATTTATGTTTCCAGAAATCCCAGGATGATAAAACATGTTTACGACGCTGAGAAAAATGCAGCTTCCTTTTTGACGGGAATAATCTCCGTAATTAGTTCCTGTTTAAAAAAAAAGTATAAAAGAAACCGATCTAAAAACATGAAACGCCGCGAAAACCCGCAGAACGCTCGCTTAATTTCTTAATGGCCGCGTTCTGCCAATAAAACGCGATGTGGTTACCGCTGCAGAGCGCCCAGCGATGTTCCGAGGGGCCGCGGGCTCTAGAATGGGGTAGAGTGCTAGCTCTTGCTTTGAGGGATCAAGTGTGCGGTTTCTGAACCTGTTGGGGGCACGAAATCTGATTCAATAAATATGGAGCGATCAGCAGGAACGTTCCTCCTGTTACCATGGTAACTGCTCCATAAAAAGGATACGCTTTTAAAACTTCTCCTAATTTTTGAAGCCAAAACGAAATTCAGTTAAAACCAGGGGAAAATGAAATAAAAAATCATCATTTTTTTCTTTCTGCGGTACTGTGACTCCGTCTAATGGCCCACCGGACAGGGCGTCCGGCGTTGGGGACAGAGAGTGATGTTCACCCCCCGGCCACCACGTGCAGCAGCCGAGTATTATTCCAGAACCTTCCTCCCGGTGAAGCTGCTTCATTATGCACGGCAAATCATTGGTATCGTTAATGGCGGGCGAGTCTCCCGCTGCTCCATGTAGGTCACAGGAAAGTTGTTTTTCAGTAATCTGAGGGTGTCCTGCCGAGTCCTCGTCGCAGAGAACGTGTCCTCGTTTTAAGTGTTACAAGTCTCCTGGTTTTTTGTATCATTGCGAAAATGAAATGAAGAGAGTAAGATGGGGTTTGTGCCGGATACCCCCGAGCGGAGATACAATGTTACACAGCCAATCATGGGGGGGTACAAGAAATGGCCAATGAGATACTCTGCATCTTCATCGTTTAATAATAATCGCTGCTGATGGGAAAAGGTTAAAGATAAATGACGTATGTATTATTTAATCAGCTGGGGTAACTTCAGGTCAGTATTGCCCTCCTGGCTGAAGTTTGGCAGCCGGGGTGACCCCAATATATGGCTGCTGATCTGCGCAAGCGCTTGGGGATCCTTCTCCCTCCCCACCAGGGCTTGGGGATCCTTCTCCTGCCACAAGAATGAAAACAGCTGAGAGTATCACAGGGGCCACACAATTACTCCAGCGGGGGCCACCTGCTGCATGGAAGAGAAGCCCATTAGCAAAGAGAACAATAAAATCAGACGCTCCGGTCTCACATCTCTCTCCCAACGCACAGACCCCCGGCCAGGGCATCCGGGGGCATTGGGCTTCTCTTGGCCAAGGAGTGTTTTAGGATCATTTTAGTAGATTAACTCGACTGGGAACCCTCATGGACCCCCTGGAGATTGTAGGATCCCCCCCTTAGTTCCCACAAACCCATGCCACGTAATTAAAACGCGGTTCTTCCATGAGACCCCCAGGTGTAAAACCGATGAGTATTAGGGGCTGGCAAATGGCATCGGATATCATTGATCTACAGCATGGAAGCGGCCCGGTCGCACTCAGTGGAGCAGCTAATCAGAATGAGCTCCAGGCCGGAGGCTCTGCTCAGATTATCAATAATACATAAAGCCTGGGAATTGACCCCAATTTATAGAGTCACCGAGCAGTAAATCATAGAGAGCGGCGCGGTGACGACATACCTCTGATTGGGGTCAAAACCCAGAACCTACCGAGGGCAAAAACTACACAGCAAGTCCACGCAGATAACTCTAATCAACACAAACTCACTGGGATCAGCTTCCTCAATAAACATCTAACTGCAGAGTCGGGTTCTAGATTGGAGAAAGATCTAGAACCCTGGGTAGAAGACAGGATGAGATTAACCAGGACTTCAAGGCATTGATGCCACCCAACATTATTCTCATTCCACACGTCTACAAAAAGAGATCAGAAGAGAGACTCGGAATAAGTCGCCTGGAACAACAACTCATCGAAAAAGAACATGGCGCCGTCATTGAGTTGGGCCGAGTACTTTGTGTCTGGACACTCGTAAAAGTGAAGTAGCCTCCGTGGCAGCTAGAATGATACTGCTGATTGCTCCAGAATGGCTCGCAGCACTCATGCATGCGCATTAGCGTCCGTGCACGGGTATCCGCTGCTCTGCATGCGCGCCCCGTTTAATGATGTTCACGCCCCGGAGTGTCCCCATAGGAGCCTCGTAATTATCCCGGCTCTGAGCTTCTTCATCCCCCCCCCGGAGCCAGACACTGTGCCTTCTCCGCGCATGCATTATTACGCGTGTAAAACTGCACTAAATGAAAAAGTAATTATGTTGCTTTTGAATTGCAATTCCTCAATTATTGTCGATGATCTGCTGAGCGCCGTCGGGCTGATCCCTCTTGGGGTGGCGGCGGTGGTCTCCGGGGGGCGTCGTGGGATCTGAGTCCAAATCTTAAGAAGCCCAAATCTCCTCCAGGCTGGGGCTTTTGCATCTACCGAGGGGTAAAGCTTGGCTTCTACTCCGGTGGCTTTAAGTTTAAGGGCAAAGTGCTATTTCAGCTCACGATGTGCCTGCGGCGGTGCGGCCATCAGCCATGTATTGGGGTATAAAACCCCCAAATCTGTGTTTAGCTACTCGGCCTTTTCCCGGTGCGTCTGCGCAGGATCGGGGGAGATGCTGCGAGCAGCCGTGGGATTCACAGGTGGCAGTCAAATAAAAGCCATTATCCTGCCTGGCGGGAGGTTTCACATTTATTACCCCCTCCGTATCTCTGCACCGCCGACCAGGAGCCCAATATCTCCCACCAGACCTCATCGACCTCAGCGGACTCTCATTTCCCGCGATGATTGCTCTCTGTCCGGCCGCTTCTTCCATCAGGACCCTCGACCCACCGGGGCTGTCACTAACGGAGGGGGCTGACGGCCGGGGGGGCTGGTCGGGGGGACGCAGACCCTCAGGGGGCAAATCCAGACGTTCTGTTGCACAAAAATACATCCGCATCAGGTTTATCTACACTAAACAGCTCATTTATATGCCGTGAGGGCCCTCTGTGGACGGTAACCGCAGGGGCCCCAGCCCAGGAACCGGGTGAATCAGGAAGGTGCCGGAGCCGTGAAACTGATGATGATGATGATGATGATGACGGCGTCTCCGGCTTCTCCGTGTCACAAAGTGTTACAAGGTGTCACAATATCTTCTTGGTGGCAAGAAATTATAATTAAAGGGTTAATTGAAGACTCTGATCTCCTTTGACCGGTTGGCGGAGGAAGGCGGCCATTTTGTCCCTGAAGTTCTCCGCGCTCCGTATAATTTTATGTGACGCCGTTTGAGAGAATTAAACCGAGTCCTAAACGAGGTCGTTAATTCCAAGCAGCGTCCGGGGGTCCGGGATTAATTACCCCGACGCACTACAATGTTACACGCGGTAACCTGCCCACAGCAGTGCCTCCGATGCAGGGGGACGGGGCGGGCAGGGGAATTAGTGCCCCTGCCTGTAGGGTATTTGGCACTTCTAGGTGATTTTACCCCCGGCCTCCATGTGAAAGCCGGCACTCAGACCGGACGGCGCGGCGAAGGCTTCGGCAAACGGGCTACCTAGAACCCGGCCACAGGGAACGTAGCGGGTGGATAAAGCGGACCTCAGAATGCGACGGACATGAGCCCCCCAGTTACGTTAACCCTTTAATGTATATGGAACCCCCCGTGGGCCGAGAGCTTAGACTGCAGAGCGCATTCGCCGCGCGGATCGGCCGAGAGGCCCGTCTTTCATTCTCCAAACACGCGACACTTTGTTCTTTCGTAGTCAAAATGCTTTTATCCCAAAATGCAAAACCAAAGCCGTCCCCGCATCTAATTCCTCCCCGCACTTCAAAGGCAAAAAAAACCCCGCGTTAATAACCAGAGCGGGGAGCAGGCGGCGGGGAGCAGGCGGCGCGCAGCTACTAATCCTTTCTTAAAGGGTTTGCAGACGCTGTGATTCCGCGTGCAACAAAAGACCCCCTTAAGAGGCCATTAAGACCGAATTCGAGAAAACGGGGTCCTGGAAACGTCGATGGAAATTCAGTGAAATGAAAACGGGGAGAGGGAGAGATTTCACTGACACCGGCAGCGCTCTCGGTCAGTCGCCGGGGGGGGGGGGAAAGCAGCGATACCTGCAGGAAATGCGATATATCTGCGCCCTGCATGTGGCAACAAGAATCACCCGCAGGTTTCCGGAACAGTCATGGTTAATGGTCTGGACGGTGGAAGCCGCATTCTGTAGCTGTTGACGTGCGCCCATCACCCTCAGCCAACCAAGAGTCCGTAACATTTCCTTCTCTGGGCACGTCGTTTTGAGAGTTTAATCTGGGATTTCCAGGGGCCCAACGGGATATCTGTCGGGGGGCATAAACATCTTCGGGGGGGGCCCTGTTGCCTTTTCTAGGGACGTCGTCCAAAAAAACTCCAAAAAGATTGTCAGCTCTTCATGTCAGACTTCAGAATTGGTTGAATTACGCTGAAATGCCCTGTCTCCGCTGGCTTTCTGAGAGTAATGGGAGTTGGAGCACGACAATAACTGGCAGCGTTACCGGAGCGGGGGTCGCCGTGCTGCATTAGGGCCGCTAATCACATTAATAATAAGCCTGGGAGCCGGTTTAAGGAGGAATTATGTTCTCCGGGTAAAAGGAGGGAAGGAAAGTCATTTTGCAGAGAGAGCCGTGCATTAGAGATATGGCGGCACGAATATTTCCATAACATGAATTAGATGCGGGTTTTATGGGCTCCGAGAAATAGAAAGGAAGGTGATAAAAAGTGTTTGCAAACACAGGACAGATTCTGAACCGGCTCTCAAATTATTATATAGAACATAAAATACGCTCGCCGGCCCCTGAAAGCTTTTGCGAAGCCGCGATAGCGCAAATAAACTTTTGCCGATGTTTTATTTTTTTCTTCCAGCTGACAGAGCTTGAAATGGACAATAAATATCCCGTTCGGTAATATATATGAGCGATAGTCTGCGGCGGCAGAGAGGAGACGTTCTCCCACTCCTAAAGCGTGCAGCGTGCGCGGGGAAACAGCGGTGGCGGACCTCGGAATAAAATCTCGTACTTTCCGCTGCTCTGGAAACGATCCCTGGTTTTATAGCCAAATCTCAACTCCCATTACACCCAGGCAGCGGCACTGAAATAGCGTCTGCTAGGAGACGGCAGCAAAGCTCTGCTCGTAAAACTGCAGAAACCGGCAAAAATGGGGGTTCCGGTCAACTTCAGTTCACGCAAATTCAATGAAAAATGTGCAGTTTTTACACAACAAAAAAACATCCGTTTCACGCGAATATTAACAGAAACGGAATGTCAGCAGGCAGAATAATATTTAATTTTTTTTTTTATTTTTTTTTGGTGAAAATCTTATATTATGACATCTTTGTCCCCAAACAGCCTGCCTGAGCCATCTTTGCCCCCCAAACAGCCTGCGTGTGCCCCTGCTTACACAACTTACCTTCAGGAGTGGAGTGCTTCCTCCGTGCTGTGTGCAGACAGATCCAGCATGCAGGAAACGGATGTGATGCTACTTCCTGCACGCTGGGCCAGTCAGACGCGGCATCTGATTGGATGAGCTCTACACTCTCTATGCCCCTAGCAGCGGCTGTTACATAGGGGCAGATAAGTGGTCACAGGGGTCACCCAGGCCCCCTAACTCCGGTTAGTGGTATTTTAGAAGATACGCGGTCATCAAAACTGAGGAACCCAATATAAGCGACCGAACCAAAATCTTTTACTCTTTCACCAAATCGTTTCCAGGGTGATTTCCGGCCAAGCTGGGGGTTCCTTGCCCAGGAGGAAATGGCCTGGGGGTTATTTGTTAGCGAATGAGCATAATAGCCCCAATCCCCCCCCCCCCCGGTGCTCAGAATAGTTTGATCCGAGCTTTTATCTCCCACCTCCTGCGCAGAAAAACAAGACCAGCGCTCGTAATTAGCGAAATTAAAACACATCGACACATCTGATCCCTTTTTAGCCCGAGCCGAGCTCTTCAGCTGACAAGTGATGCAAAAATAATTAAACATGACAGGGTGGGAAAAAAAAAAAACGCCATGTATTTTGATTTTGGGGAAAAAAAAAACTAATTAAGTTTGTCAGGTTATTTATTTATGTGAAGCTATACAATGAGCCGCCTCGCGCGAAGAAGACAAAGTGTTCCCAGCGCCTGGCAGGAACAGCGCCGAGCATCCATGTGGCGCTGATTAACTATTTCAAGCCGAGAGCTGAAAATGTTGTGCGTGCGCTGCACGTGGCGGCTGGGTACAGAATATAGGACGCACACGTATGTTCTACAGCAGATTTGTACCCCAGCACGGCAGGGAGAAGCCCGGCACACACGCTATCACCAGCAAACCCTAACGCCTTAACGGAGCTGGCGGCCAGCCACTCGCAAATTCATATCCACGTTGGTTCAGGAAAGTGAGATAAATACGGTGCGACAGATCACTAATCAGTACTGGGGGTCACTGGGGAGGGGGCGCCACCTCAAGGGCCATATTGGTGCCCGCTGAGAGGGTAAAACTTCTAGATACCTGTCTGTAGTCCGTTACGAGGAGCGGCCATTGTCTCTTTCGACCCGGACATCTTAGTGTAGAAGCCTCCCATTAACAGGAGAAAAGGAACGCTTTGTACCCCTTTCCTGATCACGTTCTAGAGCTCACTGTCTCATCAATCACTTTTTGGCGTCTATTCACTAAACTTCGAGTTGAATGGATACCAGTGCCGCCAACATCGATCCAACGGAGCCGCTCGCAGGCTCATCAAGGTCACCTTGAAGGACTTTACGAGCAGCTTTTGGGTCACCATGAGTTGCCAAGCAGAATATTGAGCTGGGTTGGCAGCGAAAGCGGGTTAGGACTTGACAAAGTCATCGGGATGAGGCGAAATGACGTAAAATGGTTAAAATCGACAGACTTGACAGCTTAGCGCAACTCGTCGGCTCGTCGGCATCCTCTAGGGAATGGACAAGTTGCTGTTGGAATTTGGTCAGCTCTATAAGTCGAGTAAATGGACGCCGAGCGCTACGCTTTTACTCTCACGTGCCGGATGGCCAGTCTAGGCCTGGAGGAATGGGTTAAGTGGAGTTTGGTCACATGACAGGGGCTTTTAGATCAGGGGGTAATTAGTTTGATCTGGAACTGGGGGGGGAAGGATACGAAAGTAACATAATCTTCACTCATTGTCCAATTTTCTCCTTTATAATCTGATATGTCCTGCGACCCCCTCGCCTTGGCGTTAGCCCCCAATTCTTCCGGTAATTATGTGAAGAGCGCGGCACGGCGACCAAATGATACAATTTTCTGTAATTTCAGCTTTGAGCACCCGGAGTCGCCTTAAATCAGCTTTTATCTCAAAAAGATTCACAAAAGCCGGCACTTCACCCTCTCCCCGCTACCTGTTAGAAGCCAATCAGTATTAAAACTCGCTCTCTAAATGGAAATCGGGCTCTCGACGTCGGTCGCAGTCGCTGCTTTCGCGGCCTGAGTTACCAAAACAACCTCAAGTAAAATAAAAGATATATTTATTTAATCCGAGGTACTCGCCGCTCTCTTGGAGAACGCGGCAGATTCTGAAGAGTCTTTTATTGCTTTTTGAAAAGATCAGAATCCTCGTAAATTCTACCGAAAACATTGTTACGCTAAAAATATATATATCGGCTACCGAGAGTCTCTGAAAACCGTCCAAAAACTAAAAGAACGGGAATGTTTCAAATGAACAGGGGCGGTTGGGTATTATCAGCATGTTTTGTTATTAGTTTATTTTATATTTTATGTTATAGGTGTGATGGTGCTGTCGGGGTGAAGTCACAGAAGCCTAGCAGCTGCCGGCAGACCAGAGCCGTCGGCCCGTCTAATCCGGTGGTCTGGGTGGTCTTAATGGCCACTTACGGATAATGCCATGACGCCCATATACAGTGCCATCCATTACCAGAGGGCCGACTCGCCCCCCCATTCTCTGATACCCCACAAGATATTGCGCAGAACCCAGACTAACGAAAAGCGGAGGTTACATACACAGCGATCATGGAATGCTTCTGCTGATTGGACCGACGCATTGGTTACCATGGTGATAAGACCACTTTTCATGGTCTGCACCAGAATCTTCTCAGTTCACCCCCCGTTGTGTCTCGGGGGTTCTGACTGCCGCTAATTCTCTCTTTGCATTTCCAAACATTTTAGTAGAAGAATAAACTCCCTTTTGTGTCTTTATTCGCTTTTATTCACACGTCGGGTTTTTCTTTTTTTTTAAGGCGTTTGGTATAAATATATAAATTATTATTATTATTCTCGTATTTATCGTCCGTGGAAAAACAAAATACCGTTTTTTTTTTATAAATTAAGTAGGTTGAATTTAAATATTAAAGAGATTAACCCCTTCCTTCATTGTGACATCGTTAAGCTGACCTCATATGCAAATTAAATACTGTCACAGGAGGCTTGGGCTGGAAAAAAAAAAGTATAATTTCCTCTTTATCCCAAAATTAAAATGATTAAAAGATATTAAAGGAGCCGTCGCTTATCCGGGGCTTATAGTGTTAATGTAGACTCTGTACGTGGTTGCTATATGGAATTATACCGCGTAGAAACTTTCTTTACTGATGTTCCGTCTCGTTCTCCATGGCGGGGGGCGTCCGAGACCCTCCAGCAGTTTCGGCGTTAATTTGACTCCAGCTTCGCAGGTGTATTTAAATGTCTGGCTACCTCCTCGGCTGGTGAGACGCGCCGTGGGCTGTGGTCGTCTGAACCCGGCTCCTTCACAAACACATCCATATTCATGAGGCAGCGCCGAGGCTGCGCAAGGAGAATAAAGACGCACGCAACATAAAAGCGGCCCCCGAGTGCCGAGAAAACACACTAATGAGGCGAGGTGCGTGAGGTTTCTGTGAAATGCACATCAGACGCCTGCAGCGGGAAGGACGCGCTGCTTAGCGAGTAAGGGTCACGTCAGCCTCGGCTGTCTCTTGATCTCGTGTGGAGCGCATGGAGGGCACCGGGCTCCGCGTCGGCCCCCAGCTTGTCTTAATGAGCTCATTGGATTAATGTGTCAGTTAGGAGCTCTTGGCGTGTTTACCTAGCGGTGTGCTTTGATTAGCGGGACCGCTGCTGCGGGCTGTGATACTCCGGTCCACCACAGCCCCGACGGGTGTTCATCGGCTCAGCTGGAAACTTTCTGAGTATGAGAGCAGAACATGGATGAGAAGTAAGGGGAGGCTGTCGGAGGGGCCGATCCCAGATCCCCCCTGGCTCTGAAGAGACGCCGCGCTGGGGGGTGCAGACGCTGGAGCCCTGATAATGAGCGGAGTCTGCACCCCACTGCTGGCTGCCTCCGCCGGAGATATATGGGGGTTTATTCATAGTTATTAGACGTTTCGTCTCGGACTCCGAAACGCACACGTAACATGTACCAACCAACAGACGTGTAAAAACCCTGGCCCAACGGACAGGTAAAGCCAAGTGGCCCCCAACGGCTGCTCGCTCCCCCAATGGCTCCACCATCCACAGATAGGCTGGACACGGGTCCCATGACGCCAAATCATGGATGTCCGCTTCCCATTACTGTCTCCCGCTCATATGTCACCAGCCATGTTTTTTTTGCCCCACTAACAACGGCCCCCATTGACTGGAAGGATGGGGCTGATGCACTCGCTTTAATAGCTGATTGACTCGAGGTGCTCTGACCCACAGCACCACGCGCAGGACACGGGAGAGGAGCAGACGCTCCGTGTGTCCCCGCTGCCTGTCACGTCCCCGCGCGCCGTCTCGCTGGAAGCCTCCGTTAATTATTTCACGCCAGATTTTTAAATTGCAAATTAGATCTGTGAAGCCTCCGGGACGCCGGGGCGGCTCTGCATTGCCGGGCGTTCTGCCGACGCTGCGCTTTCCTGGGGACGGTCGGGAGATGGAGCTTCGGCCTCCAAATTCACGAAGAGCCTGAACCCATCACGTGGGCTACATGTACTCCATGTCAACAAACAGACATGTATTTGGCGTGTTCTAGGCAGATTGAGGAGGGATGGGGCAAATTGAGGAGGGAAGGGGGCAGATTGAGGAGGGAAGGGGGCAGAATTCAGGAGGGATGGGGGCAGTTTGAGAGGGACGAGGTCAGATTGTGGAGGGAAGGGGGGCGGATTGAGGAAGGGACGCGAGGGCAGACTGAGGAGGGAGCGGGGGCCAGATTGAGGAGGGAAGGGGGCAGATTCAGGAAGGATGGGGGCAGTTTTTGAGAAGGGGACGGGTCAGATTGTGGAGGGAACGGGGGCATGGTAATTGAGGAGGGACAGGGCAGATTGAGGAGGGAAGGGGGGTGGATTGAGGTGGGACGGGGCAGATTAAGGAGGGACGAGGCACTGTTGCCCTTGGCCCCCACCCAACTGGGGCTAGTAATCCGACCCTTCTCTACCTGCCTCCTGTTTGCCCTCAATGATATCTGTAATGTTACTGCATTCCATGAGCCCTAATTACACCTCGTCCCATAACTCCGCGGATCCTAATCCCATTTCCGACTTCACAAACCGACCCCCAGTCAGTAACAACCCCCCCCGTCCCTAAACCCCTGTGACCCCCCCCCGTCGGGCAGCAGGATGGGTGATACGAATAATAAAATTCATATGGATACAATATTAATATCAGGTCTTACGGTAAAAGCGATATTTCCCGAAAGCCGCGGCCGCGGGGGCTTTGGGGGCCCCTGTATAGAAACCGAAATAACGCATCATCCGGTTACTCGTTTCACAGAACCTCTTCGTGGAAATCCCGGCAGCTTTTGATACCGTCGGGGAAAGCTTTTTCCATTTCACGCGCCCGTCTGACGTGAACATCCACGGTACGTGTGCCGTATCACTCTGCACCTGCACATAATACAGTTAGATCCCCCCCCCAGCGCTGCTCTGCGCATGCACATTAACGAAACGCAGCCAGATTAAGTTGCGCATCTCGGGAAGTGAGCTCCGTCGTTACGTTAGTCGGTAACAATCGCATTAAATACACATTTCTCCCCCCCTACATAAATCTGAAAGCATGTCGCTGGTCAAAGACAAAGACAAAGCTTTCGATCTGAAGAGCAGGGGGAAAAACGACGCAGAACTTTGAATTTGCAACATTTTACTGAAATGTATCTGCAGTAATTCCGCTCGGGCACAACGAGCCCAAATCATCAGGCCTGTAGGAAGCTTCTCTATGGAGACAAGCGATTTAGGCTGGGATTCTTTAATATGAAAGTAGCGAATGAGCGGAATGCGCCGTCTCCGTCTGAAAGAGTAACCTGGGAAATATCTGGGCGTTTTGTCTTTTGTTTTGCAGAAATCGAGAGGTAAAACCTTACAAGTTACTAAGCGACACTTTCCATCCGAACTGCGGGAAGCAAAATGAGGAGCTGCGATCTGTGGGAGATGATTTATGGGAGAGGCGAGGGAATGAGCAGGGGGGGGAAATGGCGCGCTCCTGCCATCTAGTGGGGATCACTCAGCATTGCGCGGTCTCGCGCTCTGCATTCAGCAGAGGGATCAGACTGAAAAGTATCTTGTTTATTATGAGCAATGGTTTGCTGGTCCACTAGTCTGCTGGTCCACTGGCCAGCTGGGTCCACTGGTCAGATGGTCTGCTGGTCCACTGGTCAGATGGTCTGCTGGTCCACTGGTCAGATGGTCTGCTGGTCCACTGGTCAGATGGTCTGCTGGTCCACTGGTCAGATGGTCTGCTGGTCCACTGGTCAGATGGTCTGCTGGTCCACTGGTCAGATGGTCTGCTGGTCCACTGGTCAGATGGTCTGCTGGTCCACTGGTCATATTGTATGCTGGTCCACTGGTCAGCTGATCCACTGGTCATATTGTTTGCTGGTCCACTGGTCTGCTAGTCTGATGGTCTGCCGATCCGATCCCCCCAGTAATAAAAAGTGAGATCTGCGGCCGACTCTCCCAGCGATCGGGGTTTATAAATTAACCGTGTAAATAAAATCCATTATTCTTCTAGCAATAGGGCGCAAAGTCTGGGGCTCCGCCCATGGTCACGCCTCTAGCCATGCCTTGATCCAAAGTGCCCCTCTTTGCCCCTGAAGATAACTAAAAAGGTAATGAAGGTAAATCCGTTCTGGCCATTTCTGGGGGGTCTCTGTCCGCGTTTTAACGAATATTAATTCCATATGCTGTGGCTTATTAATATCGCCCGCGGCTCTGCCTCCACGTATAAAATGCTGATTTATTGTTGCGCCACGAAGGCTGCCAGCGTTTAATTGCATGCAGGTTAATTGCTGGCATTCGGAGCTTTATGGCGGGATCAGTCCCTTTCGCTGCTCCGGTAATGAGTTTCTAATGGCTGCTCTGCCTCCCGGACCCTCAGTGAGTAGAGCCCGAGGAGTCACGTTCTGTCTGCCTGTGAATCACCCATCTCAGGGTGCAGATGAAGGGCAGTAGATTTGCCCCCTGCTCCTCGCTGGCTGCTCCGTCTTGCCCAGGGCTGCTGCCGTGTTAGGGGTCTATGGAAGGAGCTGCGTCTTGCATGTTGCATGGACTGTATGGGACCCGGGGCCACTGCATGGTGGGGGGCAGGATAGTCGCAATGTCATGCATGCGGTGGGGCAGGAGAGTCGCAGTGTCGCTGCAGGCGGGAGGCAGGAGAGTCACAGTGTCGCTGAAGGAGGGGGCAGGAGGGTCGCAGTGTCGTGGCAGGTGGGGGCAGGAGGGTCGCAGGGCGTTGCAGGTGGGGGCAGGAGGGTCGCAGTGGACGGCATGAGGCGGGGGGTAGGAGGGTCGCAGTGTCGCTGCATGCAGGGGGCAGGAGAGTCGCAGTGTCCGTTGCAGGTGGGGGGCAGGAGGGTCGCAGTGTCGTTGCAGGTGGGGGGCAGGAGGGTCGCAGTGACGCTGCATGCGGGAAGCATGAAAGTTGCGGTGTCGCTGAAGCGGGGGCAGGAGAGTCGCAGTGTCGCTGCACGCAGGGGGCATGAGAGCCCCGGTGTTGCTGAAGACGGGGGCAGGAGAGTCGCAGTGTCACTGCATGCGGGGGGCAGGAGGGTCGCAGTGACGCTGCATGCGGGGGGCAGGAGGGTCGCAGTGTCGCTGCATGCGGGGGCAGGAAAGTCGCAGTGTCACTGCATGCGGGGGGCAGGAGGGTCGCAGTGTCGCTGCATGCGGGGGCAGGAGAGTCGCAGTGTCACTGCATGCGGGGGGCAGGAGGGTCGCAGTGTCGCTGCATGCGGGGGGCAGGAGGGTCGCAGTGTCGCTGCATTTCAGCATAAGGGAAGCCATTGTTTCAATGTATCCAGTGGACAGTTCCATCTTCTCACCCAGTATTATGCTATTCCCTGCTATGTTTCCACCTGTGACCATGCAGGGCTGTAACATTACAAAGTAAGCATGCAGGGCTGCTGCGTGCATTAAGCCGCGGTTCTGACTCCCCTGCAGTCGGGGTTAATGGCGCCATTAGCCGAGATCTGAGGCTTCTTATGCTTTTTCTTTTCTCCTTTGATCCTCTCTCGGGACCCAATTAGCCGCGCATGCCGACGGGACGCTTGGAACTTTCCAAAGCATTCCACAGATACGTTTCCGAGCGGTTTATTCCGCCCCATCGCGCCTCCGTCCCGCCCCAGTGCCGTAATTAACATCTTTAATCTACATAATTAAAAGCCACGTATGAATTATGGCAGATTAGGACCCCCTGCCGGGGAGAAAGAGCACGCCGCAGTAACCCCTTCCATGCCGGACCCGACTAGTGCCCCCAATGACTAATCCCCTCACCAGCCGAGAGGGGGCACCAGAGACCCCAAATCCTGAGGATCCTCCTTGGTTTCTTCTTGGCGATCCCGCGTTTGGGTTTATTTCATGCGTCTCATCCTTGCTTCACGGTGCACTGTGGCCCCTGCTTTTCAGCGGCCGCAAAGTGCCGTTGTGCTTTTACAACCAAAGTGGCAGAGGTCCCCGCGAATCCGGCCCCCATCCGAGGAAGCCTCATCTATTTTTAAAATATTATGTATTTTTAATGTTTTTTCATTAAAAATAAAAGCCGGCGGAGAGGGGAGGTGAGAGGTGCAGCCGTCGGGTGTCGGCGATGAATTACTATGTGTTTTATCTCTCTCTTTTACTCATTATAAGCCCCCCACACGACTCTCAGGCCGGTGAATATTTAATGACGCCGGCTGAGATGTGCATGCGCTGCCCCCGGAGACAGATTCTCAGCTTGTAAATGTTAGAGGTGGGTTCTAGAGGTGTCTTTGCTGAACAAATGACTTGTCAAACACGGCCCTCGGGAAGAAGCCGAACCTGCGCAAGAGAGACGCCACCGAGCACCTGCCCCCCCCCTCGGGGGGGAGGGTATTTCTGCTCTGAAGTCTTCTATGAATTATTGCTCCGCTTTAATTGACATACGAGAGAACGTAGCGCATATTCTCTAACGGCATTTATTCTCTTCCATAGTCGGCACTACGCCGTGCTGCGTTGGGCCAGACCGCAATCTGGTAGTGAATGGGACGGCAGGACATCATTCCTTCGCCCGCGCGAGATCATTCTCTGTAAAATGTGTTTGTTTTTTTATTTGCCCGCCGTGTACCTGAAACGATATTCAGACTCCGGGGAAGTGGGTCAGATCTGCGCGGTTAGGAAGTCACGCGTGTGATTGGCGCAGAAATGTTCCCGTTTCCGCTGTGTTGCTGGCGTGACGGCTCATTGAAGAGGAATGGCTGCTCCCAGCGTGATCCGTCACCGTATCCAGCCCCGACCTAAATATCAGAGCGTCTCCGAGCCGCGCAGGCCGCGCAGGGGGTCTCTGGAACCGTCTTTTTATATCCGGCTCGTAGCGGCGGCCACGGCGGCCAAATCGGGTCTCCGTCCAGATCGTAGAGAATAGGAACCGTGTGTCCCGGCTCCGGCTCGCAGGGTATCATCAGGAAGACCCCCCGAGGCCGTTCTAAAGCCCACCTCGCCGGAAGGGACCTGTTTCTGTCACTAAGATGATGCCGGCTCTCCTCGTCAGTCACGGCGCTTGCGTGGAGTGGGGAGGGCGAAACGTCTTGCAGAGAGAGCGAGAGTCCTTTAGACCACGGAGGCACGGAACGCCGCATTACCTGCCGCTGCCCTGTTTGTAGGATTTAGGACCAGCCTGGGGGGGGGGGGTTGCAGTTCGCCCCCTGGGACCAGCGTTACTCAGTACAACGTTTGCCTGCGTCATTCCATTAGAGTCTGTAAACTCGGGGGAGTTGGGAGGTATTGGCTGACGGTGCAGCCATCAATACCCTTTAATAACTGCGTGCGGTGCAAGAGACGAGAGATAATAGGCAGCAGAACTGAATGATTAACCCTTTGCAGTGATTTAAATCCTCCCGATGTGCACTGGGGACCCAGGAAGACAGTGGGGGTCCGATCGCGATGCCCCCCTGAGCCCCACTCGGCTACGTCTGGCTACATGTTACGCCGGGGAACGAGGACGACAGCGAGCCGATGAAGCGCATGAATGGAGCATTAGTTACACTCCGCTAATTTTAATTGTTTTAATTGTTTAAAGTGCCGCCTCATGCTGCGAACCAACGGCTGTGACACAGCGACCGGCTCGACGACCCCGCGACCGAAAGACAACCGCCCCGCGTCGCATCGTCAGCGAGACACCGGGGGGGGGGGGGGGGCTTTAATATCTCATGGGTAGAAGCAAAGCTGTTAGAGGATTTTGGATCATTTTTGTCCCTTGCCTTAAATACTCCCATAAACCATTAAATATCAGACATCGTCCCCAAATGTAGCCCTCGCCGCTGCTCCGAAGACCCGCGCCTACCCTTCTCTGCATTATACCCAGGGGATAGAAACCACAGGGCCCGGTGCAAAAATTGCTAAGGGGCCCCCAGACTTCACCAAGCAACATGTCCCGCAGGTGCTAACCTTTGCCCCAAGCAGCTTAACATTGCCATCTAAGTCCCCAAACAGCTTGTCTGTGCCATCTTACCCCCGAACAGCTTGTCTGTGCCATCTTACCCCCAAGTTGTCGTGTGCCATCTTACCCTCGAACAGCTTGTCTTGCCATCTTGATCCCCAAACAGCTTCGCTGCTGCCAATCTTAAAACCCACCGAACGCTTTGTCTGTGCCATCTTATCCCCCAAACAGCTTGTCTGTGCCATCTGTGCCCCCAGTTTGTCTCTACTATTGAATCCCACACCAACTTGGGGCAAATCACTAAAACTCTCCGCCCGCCTCTGGCTTTAAAAATAACCAAAAAAACTATTTTTTATAAAGTCTTATATTTTCAGACTTTTTTGGGGTTTCCTGAGTTTTGATGATCAGGCCCCACTCCCCAACGCAGCACCCTCTGTGTCTAACACACTCATATCCCGCTAGATCGTAAGTTCTTGGGGTGTAGGGAGCAGGACATATGAGTGTGGAAGGTAACGAATCTGCCGTGTGACCTGCGGGTGAAACTCATCAGGACACATATCATTATTAATAAATAGATAGTAGTAAATATCGGATCTGCCTCTTAGCAGACAGGTCCCTCTGCGGTTTACGTGGCGTGGCCGTTTTCTGAACACGGCGGACCTGACCTCACAACCCCAATCGCAGCGCCCCGGCTCACGGCTGTCACAATGACTGAATCCCTCAGGTATGATATCTGGGCGCAGAGACCCACTTAGCAGGCGGACGGTGACAGCTGGCACTGAATGCTATTACACTCTGTAATGTCTCCTTCCAATTCAATCCCGAACCCTGCGAGTCCTACAGGTGTCTGCGGCGTCTCCCAGCCTCCCAGCTCATCACGGGCTGTCACAGCAAATCAGTCTGCATGCGCAACAAACACAACGCAGACATGACTGAAGTTTAAAGCCAAGGGGAAGAAGCCGAGCGGCGGAGCTGCAGCGCCCCCCGGTGGCAGAGAATCAGGCATCGCCTTTACAGGAGCAAAGGGGACCTTTAAATACGGTACATAATATTTTCTAGAAAATACCCACTATTTGGGGCTGGATGAAAAGAAGACAAAAATAGAGAAACCTAGAACGCTTCAGCAAGACGGCCCCCATCGGCCCCCGTCTAGTCGCCCGTTTCTCCTGCCGTAAAGACTCAAACCTTAATCAGTCGTTGGTCTCGTCATAGATTCGGGAGCCGTATGTCTATCCCATGCATGTTTAAATACCCTCCATGTATTACCCTCTACCACTTCTGCTGGGCGGTTGCTCCATTTATCTACCACCCTCTCAGTAAATCAAAATTCCTCCACTTTTTTGCCCAAAGTTAAAAATGATATGGTCGCTTCAGCACAGCGTTAACTAAATAAAAGGACCAGTCTGCATTTTAATGCGCTCCGTTTAGGCAATAAATTTGCCGTTTCTTCCTTCTGGTAATAAAGACACGAAGGGTTAAACAAAGTCCCCACGCGTTTCGCCAAACTAAATTGTTGCAATTATTATTTTTTTGTTTGTTTTTGAAATGATTTATATTTGGGAAAACTTTATTATTAAAGCTATTTATAAATATTTGGAATTGTTTCATTATTAAAGCTATTTATAAATATTTGGAATTGTTTCATTATTGAATTTATTGATAAACATTTGGAATTTGGAAAAGTTATGTATAAATACTTGTAGTCATGGTAACTATCTTTAAATGTTTCATCATTTCTAAGCTTCCGCTTTTTATGAGCAGGGAACCCGCGAGGAACTACATTTCCCATGAACCGATATAACGAAGGATGGGGAGAGGCATGCTGGGTATTGTAGTTTGTTTACTATCTTTAGCACTGCAGCCAATCAGTGAGGGCCATGTAGCGGAGTGCTAGTGACGCTCACGAGCTGCCGGATTCCTGCTTTGCTGCGTATGATTGGCTGAGTGGCTGCCCGGGACCTCTGATTGGTCCAGGTGGAGCAGGAACGGCCGCTGGTTGGCTGTCTTCGGGGGATTGCCAAGGCCGGAGCCAGGGGCTGTCATAGTGAGTCGCTCAGCTCGAGGCTGTCTGAGGATGGGAGGCCGGAGTGTGCGGACCCTGCTGCCTTTTGGCAGCTGCTTTGTGCTCTTGCTGCTACTCGGCTGCCGAGCGTCTGGAGCCGGTGAGTGTGACAGCCCAGTGACTGAGTGTGAGTGGCAGGCAGGGGGAGTGACAGCCCAGTGACTGAATGCGAGTGGCTGGTAGAGAGAGAGTGACAGCTCAGTGACTGACAATGACGCTCACAATATGTGAGAGAGAGAATGAGTGTGAGTGACAGCCTGAGTGTGACAGCCGTTGCGGGGCTGTGAGGGGTAGTAGTGAGTTGGTGATTGTGCGGCAGACTCCCTGCCCCGGGGGTGGTCTGTGCTGTGTGGGGGGCGTCTGTCTCTGGACGGCTGGTAAGCCCCCCGGTCCCTGTAACGTGGGGTCCGCGAGCCTTTAGCCCCCAGTTTTTGGTAATTTTGTGCACCTGAGATGTTCGCTGTTCTGTTGCAGATGTCGGCGCGGAGAGCGAAGAGACCCCGGTGAGTCCCGGATTATACGATGCGTTTACGCGTAGATCTAACCGCGGGGGCCGCGTAGACACGCGCTGGAACACGCAGCGGGGACATGTGATAACGTAACCCGGCCATGCGGGATCTCCTTCACCCGGACGGGTAACCCCTGGGGCGTTTCTCTCCCGCTTTATGCTGTTTCGTCCAAATCATTCCAGCAGGGATCTTGCGTGTGACACGCGATCCCGTTCCTGTATGTTAATATCATTAACACGTCATACATGTTATCTCCGTCCCACGTGACTCGCTTACTGGTTGGTGTAACTGGTGTATACTGGGTATGTTATGTCTTCTGTCCTGTAAGGTTCCAGAACCGGCGGAATTGGAGAGGACGGAGTACCCCACGGGAGACCGGACGGAAGACTCCCCGCTCCCCGCGGGAGACCGGACGGAAGACTCCCCGCTCCCCGCGGGAGACCGGACGGAAGACTCCCCGCTCCCCGCGGGAGACCGGACGGAAGACTCCCCGCTCCCCGCGGGAGACCGGACGGAAGACTCCCCGCTCCCCGCGGGAGACCGGACGGAAGACTCCCCGCTCCCCACGGGAGACCAGACTGAAGAGACAGACGCTGATAAAACCTCGTGGGAGGAGAATGAGATTTCCGAGGAGAGCTCTGAGCCGCCGGCGTTAGAGGAGGAGGACGACTCGTCAGACGCGGAGCTCAGAGCGCCGCAGGACGCCGCCGTTACAGAGGAGACGCAGCCCGTCACCTTCCTGGATCACTCCTTCCCTCCGGAGGGCGATTCTGAGACCTCACCGCGCGAGGGAGAGGAACGCGGAGACATCGACACCACGAGCGCCGACGTGCAAGAACACGGTAATTGTTATAATAAATCAGAGTCTAAGCACAAATCGCCGGTAAATAACGCGTAACTGAGTGCTCCGGGGCTCAGAGGTTGCGTCAGCCTCGTTGCTCTAATCTGAAACCTTGGCCTGTCACGCTTGGTGGTGCCGCGTCCCCAGGGGCGCCAGCTGGCGGAGGAGTCGCCGTTCCCTGGTAATCTCATTGGGCCACAGCGAGGGCTTCTTGTAGTCTGCGGTCACCAAATGCTTTCGTCAGTCGAAGCGAAACACTTTATTTGTGGCATCTTCCGATGTGGCTGTCATGCCGACCTCCGCTGTGTTTAGAGGACGCTGCCCTTTGTACCGTGGGCAGAAATGATGAAAGTGGAGCAATCGGCAGAGACGTTCCATCGGTTGCCACGGTGATTGCTTCCCTTTTAGACTTTTGCACAAGCATCATTCTGCATAACCCCCTCACTGCGACAGTCCCCATGCACAGGGCTTGTATAATTCTGTGTTGTGCCTGGTCGTCGTATAAAGGATTCAGTGCCAGCTTCCTATTTATTTGTACATGTTCTGTGGCTGTAATCCCATAATGCACTGGGGCGGTACGAGTGAGAGACGTTGTTTCGTGTTATTTCGCCCTCTCCAGTGATCACGGCCATCGGAGGCACATCATCCGGAGAGCCCTGCCGCTTCCCGTTCCTGTTTATGGAGAAGGAGTACGCGGAGTGCACGACGGACGGGCGAGAGGACGGGCGGCTCTGGTGCGCCACCAGCTACGATTACATGACTGACCGCAAGTGGGGCTTCTGTGAAAGTGAGTTTCTCGGCCCCCGGGGGCTAAAGGGGGTTAAGAATAATCGCTTCAGGGTTTCTGATGCCTCGTGGCCGTGCCGCCCGTAGATCGTTACCCCTAACCTACTCGGCACTCGCATATGACTCCGCGTAACCTTCACTAATATGAATACTCTGACCCTGCATGCGCTGTTATCGGGGGGCCGTTTGCCTGTAAACCCCCTTAATTCTGCTCACAGAATACTAGTGACTGTCCTCGCTTGGTGTCTCTCTGATGTGTGCGTAGAAACTCTCATGCGTGTCTCACTCCGTAGCGGAAGAAGAAGCCATGCAGAGGCGGCGGATGCAAGAAGCCGAGGCCCTTTACCTGCAGGGAGTGAAACTTCTAAACGAGAGCTCGAAGAGGTCACAGAAGAAAGAGTAAGCTGTCTGCTCCACAACCCTAATTAACCCCCTCTTATGTGTTTATTGCGTGTCTTACGTGCATCACTGTTGTGTGTTCCTGATCATACCTTGTTGTGTAGGGCGTACCAGTACTTCATGAAGGCATCCGACATGGACCATGTAAAGTCCATGGAGAAGGTGGCCTATGCGCTGCTCTTTGGAGACCCCCTGAAGCAGAATGCACATCAGGCCAAGGAACTTCTGGAAAAACTAACAGAGCAGGGATCACCCAGAGGGCAGACGGTGTGTAAACATGTGGGAGAGCGAAGTCTCTGGCGATTAAACAAAGCGCTCGTTCCCAACCTAACCCCGCGAGCCGCCAGGGAGTCTGCAGAGGGTTACGGTGCGCCGTGAACCGCCGAGTGTAACGGGACTCGGCAGGGACTCGTTCCCTTGGGGTCAGCCAAGCCTTTAAGTGTTTGAATGCAGAAAGCTTTGATAATTACTAACTTTTTGTGTGAAAAAAGTTAACGTAATAAGTACTATGTACACAAATGTTGCCGTGGGAATTAAAGTCCCAAACCATTGTCCTCTTTATTTGTATTGCCAACGCAGAGGGTAAAATGAGCCCCTTTTTTTATATATCATCCCTCCGTGTTATAGACCCAGATCCTTGAGAAACACGCGTGTTGCGGTGCCTCCTGGAAACATGACGTTTCTCTTTCTGTGCGTTTCAGGCTCTTGGCTTTCTCTACGCCTCCGGTCTGGGTGTGAATTCCAGTCAAGCAAAGGTAATTAAATATACGGACGAGCTCTGGGGGTGTTTGGAGTAATGTGGCAGCTTCTGAAGCCTTCCTCTTGCTTTCAGGCCCTCGTTTACTATACATTTGGAGCCCTCGGAGGGAATCTGATCGCTCACATGATTTTGGTAAGGCTTGAACCCTTTGTAAACTTGTAGACATTAGGACTCTTGAGTCTTCCTCGCTAACGTGTCTGTTCTCCCGTTTGAATTTTCCCCGCAGGGCTATCGATACTGGGCCGGGATTGGTGTGGTCCAGAGCTGTGAGTCGGCTCTAACCCATTATCGCATCGTGGCCAACCACGGTAAGCGAGGGTCTCCATTAAACAGGCATTCTGTGGGGTGGGATCAGAACAGGGCCCTCCTTGTATCTGTGAGTCAATTGCTGTATTGTACCTGGCGTTATCTGTAACGTTTCCGTCTTTGTACAGCGCTGCGGAATCCGTCGGCGCTTTATAAATAAAGTATAATAATAATAAATAAAGTGATCGTTTTTTTAAACGGTTGGTTGCGTTACCTTTTGAACATGTCTTCTCGTGTCCCCCCAGTTGCCAGCGACATCTCCCTGACCGGCGGCACCGTGGTGCAGCGCATCCGCCTGGCAGATGAGATCGAGAACCCGGGGATGGGCAGCGGGATGCTGGAGGAAGATCTCATCCAGTATTACCAGTTCCTGGCTGAGAAAGGGGACGTTCAGGCTCAGGTGGGCACCGCCGTCACATTGCGTACTGCGGTTATAGCCCTGCAGGGAGCTGCTGGAGATGGGGAACTTCGACGGGCTATTAACGCTCCGCAGAATGACCCTCGAACCTCTCAGCGCCTGTTACCGAGCAGCGTCGCGTCTATCTCTGTGTCGTAGTCAGAATGTTCTCTGTTCTGCAGGTTGGTCTGGGCCAGCTCCATCTGCATGGAGGACGTGGCGTTGAACAAAACCACCAGGTATGTCCCAGCTCCATGAAACGCGGTTACACGAAACCCGGTTTCCCGTCTTCCCATTTACACCAGCGTCATGGCTACCTTTTTCTTTGTGAAAATGTCCACTTTTGGTTCCTTGCAGAGAGCTTTTGAATACTTCAATCAAGCGGCTAACGCTGGAAACTCCCACGCCTTGGCTTTTCTCGGAAAGGTATCGGTTATGTAGGCCGTTGGCGTTATGCGGAACATTAACCAGTAATTTTGGGGTCTTGTTATCTACCCTGGGTGCCTCCTCGTGATTCTGTTTGTGGTTCTGTGGCAGATGTATTCGGAGGGGAGCGAAACGGTCACTCAAAGCAACGAGACGGCCCTCCAGTACTTCCAGAAAGCTGCGGATATGGTAATTGGACGTGTTTTGTTTTGTCCTTTTTCCGGGTGTTTTGATCAGTGGGTCGTAATTCTATCCCCTGGGATTGTTTTATCGTTCCTTCCTCGGCTTTCTTGCTCACGTTTTGATTTATTTTCTTGGCGTTCAGGGAAATCCTGTTGGGCAGAGCGGCCTGGGCATGGCGTACCTGTACGGAAGGGGGGTTCCCGTCGTAAGTATCCAACCTGTCCGTAAACACTCGTATCTCACTTATTTACGATGGTGAAATACTGTATGAAATAGCAATAAGCGCTTGAAGACATAAACCGACGTTATAATGAGACTAACCACCCCCATTCGGGATGTGAGATAAAATGTGAGATTCCCATCTCTGCCTCTGTGGGGGTATCAAGAATTCTTAATTTATTAAACATTATAAATACCCACTTCACCTTTCCACAGGACTATGACCTGGCGTTGAAGTATTTCCGGAAGGCAGCAGATCAAGGCTGGGTGGACGGGCAGCTCCAGCTGGGCTCCATGTACTACAGTAAGCAAACGTGGCCTCAGTGGCGCGGCAGGGACATGTCCGCTTAGTGCCGCGCTGCGTTGTTTTGGGGTCTGGGGGTAACACGAACATTCCACCCTCTGTTTGCAGATGGTGTCGGAGTGAAGAGAGATTACAAGCAGGCCCTGAAATACTTTAACTTGGCATCACAAGGGGGCCACATTTTGGCATTTTACAATCTGGCTCAGATGCACGCCACGGGCACAGGGGTGATGAGGTCCTGCCACACCGCCGTGGAGGTAAGAGAATGACGCATAAGGCTTACACCGGAAATATGCTTTATTATCGAAATTCATTGGCCAACTTGTCTAAAACACTTCACATCAGTCAGCCTCTGGCAGGAATCTGTATTCATGATAATAAGGCTGTCTGGAATTTATATTCGGGTTGCTTTCCGAGACTACGGAAGACTTCCGGTTACATGGAAGGGAGCTTCCCCTGGTTCCGGAAAGGATTTGGTGGTAGATGTTGCTGGCCTGGGCTACACGGCTTACGAGGCACGAGAACGTACTTGTGGGGCTCTAATTTAAACAAAGCTTTTAATAACCGGGGGGGGGTTCTTCTCTCTCTCTCTAGCTGTTTAAGAATGTATGCGAGCGCGGACGCTGGTCCGAACGCCTGATGACTGCGTATAACAGCTATAAGAATGGAAACGCAGACGCCGCCATTGTGCAATACCTGCTACTGGCCGAGCAGGGCTACGAGGTGGCCCAGAGCAATGCAGCCTTTATCCTGGACCAGAGTAAGGAGCCTGACCTTAAAAAGGGCTTTGCTGCCCCACGTGACGTTTTCAGAACTATTTACTGTCTCTGAGAGAGGAGTTTAGTCTGTTCTGGGCAGACTCTCTCTGATAATTCCCTGCTTTAACACGCAACGGGGGGGATTCCGGTAACATGTAACCCACGTTCTTATCGTTCCTATTATCTCACGCTCCTTGGCATTAAGGGACCCGTAATGTGTTTTAGGGTTTTCTCTGTGTTTCATGGTTAACCCCCTGTTTTCTTTCAGAAGAGGCCAACATAGTCAATGAAAACGAGACACTTCCCCGAGCGCTGCTGCACTGGAACCGAGCAGCTTCTCAAGGTCAGTCTGCTGCATAAAGCCATAAAACTGGCGGCTAATCCAGGGGCACAATGCTTAGAAAGAGCCTCGTCCAGAGCCATAAGGCTGGAGTAGCTGGAACTGGCGTTTACAGTCCAGACGGCCTTTTTGGGTTGGATTAGTCTTTGCTGCCATATATTTTTCTGTTAATAAAACACAAATCTCCCCACAATGTGTGAGAAGCCAACAAACGATTAAAGCAAACGTTAATTAAGGATGAAACCAAAGATATTGGCGCAGGAAGGGAGCCATTCGCCGATATCCACGATGTCTCTGAGCTAACTCTCTCTTTTCAGGATATACGTTGGCCAGGATTAAGCTGGGCGACTACCATTATTATGGCTACGGGACAGAGGTGGACTACGAGACGGCCTTCATTCACTACCGCCTGGCCTCTGAACAGCAGCACAGCGCGCAGGCCATGTTTAACCTGGGATACATGCACGAGAAGGGACTGGGCATCAAGCAGGTCCGTCCGTGGGGAGCTGTGGGGGAATTACTGGGAGATAAGCCAGGAATAGACATCTCCCCAACGAATAATAAAGCAGGATGATAAACATTTCCTTCTGCAAAATAGGATCTGTTCTGCGAATCCCCAGTAATTATAAAACTAGCCTTAGTTAACTTCATTTTTTTGGTATGTGGCGAAAAGGCAGGCAGCGATAGGTTGTTGCCGTAGGAAAAAAAAAAACCCTTAAACTTCTGTTCTCGTGTCTCCCCTCGCAGGACATCCACCTGGCGAAGCGTTTCTATGACATGGCAGCCGAAGCCAGCCCCGATGCCCAGGTGCCCGTCTTCCTGGCGCTGTGTAAGCTCGGCATGCTGTACTCTCTGCAGTACCTGCGAGACCTGAACGTAAGTGCTGCTGTCCGGGGCCACGGAGGGCTCTATTCGCTGCGGGGCGCTGGGAGTTATGGGAATTATTGCTATTACTCCTGCATTGATGCACAATGTGCGTTGTATGTTGTATGCTGTACAAGAGTCTGAAATCTATTTGTATTTGCACTTTGTTAACCCGTGCGCTGCCGGCATCTGCCTCCCGTCTCTGACCATCCATGTCTTCTCTCCGCAGGTAAAGGAAATGATCTCCCAAGTTGACATGGACCAGTTGCTGGGACCAGAGTGGGACCTTTACCTCATGACCATCATCGCCCTGCTGCTCGGGACCGTCGTAGCTTATCGACAAAGACAGCCGCAAGTTGTTCCGAGACCCCCGGCACCTGCTCCGAGACCGCCCCCCCAGGACCCTCCTCCCGCTGCTCAGGAACAGCCCCTGCAGCCACAGGAAGGCCAACAGCCCCCACAGTGATGCCTCGGGGGCTTCTTTGGACGTTACCCGACGGTTCGAGACAGACTTCTATTCCAAAAGCTTTCACGAGACCGGATCTGGCTTACAACAAAACCACTTGGTCCGACGAGTGACTTCTCAGATGATGCAAGATTTCCGCATATTTTTTTCTTTTTTTCTTTTCTTTGATGATTTACTGTATAGAAAGATGTCCAATGAGGGATCCCACTATTTATGAAGGACGGTTGTCTCTCGCCAGTAGCACGAACCACGTACGCAATGGCTCTCCCGAACTAGAACTGTTTTATTTTACTTTATACAGAGCCAAACCTGGAGCTTTTTAACTGAAAGGCGGGATTGGGCCAGGGTTGGCCAGGATGGTCGCAGCTGCTGCCCACAATCCTCGCCGCAGCTCTCGTCCTCCAGATCCAGAACCCGGCGGGAGCTTAGAAAGATACCGATACGATATGCCGTTAGAAGAGCCACCTGCCCAACCTTTACCGTATTACCGGCGGTGGAGGAGCGCCCGGGGACCCCCGTCTCCTCGGAGCTCCCGGTTATAGAAGACCCTCGGTGCCGATCGGTCGCGCCTCGCCGGCTGCAGCTTGGCATTGAGATGACGATTTGTGCGATTTGTGCCTGAACTGTGAGTTTTCAGCTTCAGCGCTTTTAGTCTGGGGAGAAAATGGACGGATTTATTGCGGGCCTGGCGTGTTCCGCTGTCCGAGGCCGCCGAGCGTCTGACCCGGTCGCGTTCGTTTCTACGTTTTTTATGCAAAGGAGAAATCCCTCTCCTCCGCGGTCAGATCCGTGATGGGATCCCGGGTGCCGAAAAGGGTACGGAATTTGTTCCAGAAGATAATTTCTAGGACTCGTGGTGTGCGGGGAGTGCGACCTTTCTGAACGGTTACGCTCGCTGGTAATATACTCGGCGCTCCCCGGAGATAATCTCTTTAACACTTCTCATGCTGGGAAGATCAGCTGAGCCAGCGTAAGGGGGGGGGGCGAGTGAAGCTCAGGGGAGGTCACGTGCGAGATGTAAATCATGACCCCTGCGTGTAAGTTTTATTTAAATAATAAAACATGAAAATAATCGAATGGATCCTTTTGTCCTTTTTCTTATTAGCGTAAAGATTGTTTATTTGCCGGCGCGGCTGTCGTCGGCTCGCGTTATTCGCCATTTATTGCCCAACTACCCAAAGCCGAGAAGCGGCCCACCGGATGCCTCCGATTCACACAGAGGGTCCCTGCTCCTGCTGGCTGCTCTGAACCAGTAACGGGGGCCCCTAGAGAATCCCACCTGCTAAATGTTCTGAACCGGCCCGATTACTGCCCCCCCCCGGAGGGTCCCTGCTGAGTGTTTGGGTGCAATAAGCTCCCAATAGATTGTGAGCCTCCAAGGGCAGGACGCTGTTCTCGTTCTCGTCAATGAAATGAAATTGTTAATCTTGTGCCCGTTGTAACAGATATTATTATTATTATTATTATTATTATTATTATTAATACAGCTTCGGGTGTTACTGTTGCAGTTCACTAGGTTATCCTGTAGGAGGCAGTATTCATGAAAACAACTGATCAAAATACCACCATATACCAGTGCGCTGTACGGTTATAGTACAAACTCAAGGAGCCCCGACAATGTACTCAGTGGCCACCATTCAGTGAAAATAACTGCATAAGAAGCCAGGAGCACAAAAAGAATCCAGTCGGTGTGCATGTGCTGCTTACAGCATGGGCTATCGCTCCTCTGCCCTCTTGCCCGTCCCCCCCGGCGCATGATGTCCTTGCGGAGGAGAATATTATTGTATGCGCCAAACACTGCCCATGCGCATCTCTCACGCACTCCGCCGTTTGCTTTATGAGAGCGTTGGGGTAACGCAGCCCCCCGCGCCACATAAAGACCCTAAAACACAGGGGCTTGGAGCAGTCGGTGGAATTAAAGACCTTTAATTACCTTTTATTATCAACTTTGTTTGCAAATAACACATTCAATAATAATAATAATAACAATAATAATAACAATATTCATAACACATCAAAATAATAGAATAACATGATAACAAACATAATATAATAAATAATAAAATGCAAATAAATAACGAAGACATAATAACAACAATAATAATAATAAAATCAGTAATACATATACAACAATAAAACAGATAAGATAAAAACTAGTAGAACACTCTAAATAATGTAACAATAAATAACAATTTAATAATAAAATAAAACATAATAACAATAAATAATCTAATACAATATTCAAAACACATTCAATAAATACTACTTTATTTTAATTATTAGAACAGCAATAACAATATAATAACAATAATACAACAAATAATAATAGTAATAACAATAACATAATAAAATAATACAAGAAAATAATAACAATAAATAGTAACAACAATGACTAATAATAATAATAACAATAATAATAACAATAATAACAATAATAGTAATAACCGATCTAAGTATTGTAGGCATTTCCCAGACGGTGTTGTGTCTGTGGCCCCTGCGGCTCCATTAATGAGAAGTGAAGGCCCAGGGGCCGGCATCAGATGCCTTTTTACTAAATGTTACTTTTTAAGACCTTTCTGCAGATGGTGACGTCACTCATTGGTTTGAAATTAGTAAAAGACCCTCTTTAATAAAAATGTGTAAATTCACGGTCTTTTTGGCCCTTGTGGCCCTTGCTTTGCGCGGTGTCCGGCTCTCCGGTTGGGCTGTGTATGTAAATACCGGTTCCCGTCTGTATAATCCCAGGAAAGGCTGCTGTCCAGGATATGAAGAGTTAAAACAGCAGGCGGCTGTCCCGACGTTACAGGGCAGCCAATCATCGAGGAGGGGCGGGGCCTCTATGCTTCTTTTCACCCAAAGTCTTTCAGTTGCTGCGAGACCCGGAGCTTCTGATCGGAGCGGGGATTCGGTGGCAGCCACTCATACTCCTATCACTTCCAGCCACTCATACTCCTATCACTGCGAACCAGGTAAGGATAACTCATGCTCCTATCACTGCCAGCCGCTCATACTCCTATCACTGCCAACCAGGTAAGGATAACTTCATGCCCATCACTGCCAGCCACTCACTATACTCCTATCACTGCCAGACCACTCATACATCCTATCACTGCGAACCACGGTAAGAATAGACCATCACTGCCAGCCATAACTCCTATCACACTGCGACAGTAAGGGATAATCATGCTCCTATCCACTGCAGCGCTCTACTCCATCACTGCCCCAACCAGGTAGGATAAGTTCATGCTCCTATCACTGCCAGCCGCTCATACTCCTATCACTGCCAGCCACTCAAATGCCTATCACTGCGAACTAGGTAAGGAGAACTCATACTCCTATCACTGCCAGCCGCTCATACTCCTATCACTGCCAGCCACTCATACTCCTATCACTGCGAACCAGGTAAGGATGACTCATGCTCCTATCACTGCCAGCCACTCATACTCCTTGTTGGGGGCAAATTATTACTACTCCGGCGGTAAAAATACGGAGCAATTTCTGCCCAAATCTATAAATCCAGCCGCGGGGGTCACCCTCCGAACGCTCCAACCAATGAGCACGCTGCACGTCGCCGCGGGTTACAAGTATATATATATATACTATTTTTTAGTATATAGATATACTATATACTGAATATTGCAAGAGAAAGACAGTGGGCAGGACTGCTTCAGACAAATCAGGGCAGCTGGCAGCTATTTAATACCAGTTACTGGATGGGTTGAGCTACTGGAACACGGTGCCAGGCATGACACACGCATGAACGGAATGTCACGCTTACCTGCCCACGTTATCATGTTCTTATCAGCCAGGTAAAAGCAATACAGTCACACCCTGTGTCTGGGGCCCCCGATATACACACCCTGTGTCTGGGGCCCCCGACCTACACACCCTGTGTCTGGGGCCCCCGACGTACACACCCTGTGTCTGGGGCCCCCGACCTACACACCCTGTGTCTGGGGGCCCCCGACATACACACCCTGTGTCTGGGGGCCCCGACGTACACACCCTGTGTCTGGGGGCCCCGACGTACACACCCTGTGTCTGGGGGCCCCGACCTACACACCCTGTGTCTGGGGGCCCCGACCTACACACCCTGTGTCTGGGGGCCCCGACCTACACACCCTGTGTCTGGGGGCCCCGACCTACACACCCTGTGTCTGGGGGCCCCGACCTACACACCCTGTGTCTGGGGGCTCCGACATACACACCCTGTGTCTGGGGGGCCCCGACATACACACCCTGTGTCTGGGGCCCCCGACGTACACACCCTGTGTCTGGGGGCTCCGACGTACACACCCTGTGTCTAGCACTGAAGGGGTTAATCATCACAGTTGAGAGGTTCCATGCGCGAGGGGGTGAGCCGGATGCCACAGGAACCATGGAAACCAAATGCTAAGCAACTGCGGCAAAAATCCTGAGCATCAGCTGAACGGCTGGGAAACGGGCCGTGTGGGGCCGATGTGGGCATTTGAGTCCGGTGTCTCTCTCTGGGGCAGTTTGCGCCTCTCTCTCTGGGGCAGTTTGCGCCTCTCTCTCTCTCTGGGGCAGTTTGCGCCTCTCTCTCTGGGGCAGTTTGCGCCTCTCTCTGGGGCAGTTTGTGCCTCTCTGGGGCAGTTTGGGTTGTGTTCTCATGTCCCGTTGTGGCCGGTTCTGATCCATCAGCAGATCTGTTTTGGGCTGTTGGTCAGTGAATTGCGAGCTCTGGGGTAACACAGTGACTTCTGCAGGGTCTGGGTGGGTTAAATGAGGCGGAATTTGGTAAATGTTTCCTTTTTAGTTGAATTTAAGCCAAAATAGTGATGTTTTCGGCTGCATTTCAAGGACTTCAACTCTGACTTCAGCAGTTGGCATGGAAACTACACCAGCCCTAGCTCCATATGTACAACAACAGAGTACTGCGCTACTGCAACAGCAGTATGCGAACCCCTATATAAAAGAACTATATAACCCCCAAATACAGTAACTATATATCCCCCCATATACAGGAACTAT